>VCJM01000294.1:0-15000 GCA_024139495.1 Backusella sp. ASU-2019c | reverse complement strand
CCGAAAAAAGCAATACGACAGAGCGCTAGCATGGTATATCAAATCAGCGATTGAAAGCAATTCATTTGCAGAAAGTAACATTGGCGAACTCTATCATAAAGGGTTTGGCGTTCCCGTAAACTATTTATGCGCTTTAAAATGGTACTTGAAGTCGGCCAAGGAGAACAATTGTAAATCATGTTTTCAAAATATCGGCGAGCTCTTTGAATTCGGTCATGGTGTCCCACTTGATAAATATAGGGCACTGGAATGGTATCGTCGTTATCGTAAAGCTTCCATTTTCGCTAGTATTCGTGGAGGCACAGGCGCAGCCAACAAATTAAAGATGGATGGCTATAGTCTTTTCAATGAAACAAAAAGTAAGCTCAACAGTTTGATCAACTAAATACCTTGTTAATAACGAATAATAGACAAATCACTTAAACAGTTGATTAACGAAACAGAATCGATACTTGAAACGGAAAAGAAGAAATTAGAAGAGATTGAGCGTAGAGGACAAGAAAAGTTGGAAGTACTGGAACAACTTAAAATCACATATAAATTGACACAAGGTGGAAGGGATGCATGGCAAAACGTACCAAAACTGGTAGAGCAAAAACAGCACAGCTCCAAGTCTGTACATGGATCAACCGTCACCATTGAAGATGAAAGAATTAAGCTCAAGATCCGAATCCGACATTTAGAACAGGAAAAAAAGGGCCTGGAAACTCGAATCGAGCAACTCAAATCATTAGAAACGGAAAACACCAATCTCGAACTTATCATCAATGAAAAGGACAAAGAAATTAAGTCTTTAAAAGACGATATCACCGTCCATCAGAGCGAAAAGCGAAAACTTTGGAGTCAGGTAAAACAAAAGGATGTCAAAATCCATGGACTAGACGACGAAATCACCGATTTGAACGTAAAGACATTTCAGTTGAATCTTCAAGTACAAGACAAGGACAAGAAGGTTGATTCGGTTCAGGCAGACAACCGAACACTTAAACGAGAAAAGGCAACCCTTAAACGAGAGCTAAAGGAAAAGGGCGAACGTATCAACGCGCTAGAAAATGAAAAGGCCATCCTCCACACAGCGACCATCAAACAGGCACAGAAACTGGGAACGCTTCATCACGAAAAGACAGGCTTGGAAATGGTCCTAAAATCAAAAGTGGATGCACTGGCGGCATTGAATGGCGAGAACAAAAACCTGTCAGCAGCAAACCAGGTCATTAATGGATTGCTGGGGTCAAAACAGAATGAATTGGAGTCCCAAACCGGTCAAGCGGAATTGGCAAAGCAGGATTTGGAACAGAAATTGGCAAACGAAAAGCGAAAGAACGAGGCGCTGGAGCGAGAGATGAGACTTCTTAGAGAGGCTCAAATTGAGTCCGCCTTCTATGACAGTGCCTCACAGCCCCATGATGACGATGTCTCACATAATGATATCAATTATGATACAGAGTTTGGAGAAGAGAGTGATGATGATAAATACCCCCGCACCCGTGGTGCGTAGATAACCCATATAGATTAAACAAATGAATAAAAATCATTTGTACAAGATGTAAAAGAATTTTTTTTATTGAACTCCATTTTCACAAATCTCAGGGAGTGATCCAGGAAAAAATAAATAAATACATATCGAAATATTGGTATAAGAACATGGAGAGATTTAAGCCTTGATTCTAGCATATTTTGCTAGACTTTTCAAAGGCAATCTCTTGGCTACAAAGTAAATGCACAAGCCAAACAATAAACGATATCCAAAGGTTCTCATCCTATTGCCCTCTGTAGATTTCTTTGCGATTTCTTTCATTGGTTTTGGTGCGAGTTTACCGCTAATGAAGTAGAAAGTTTATCAGTTTTTTTTTTTATTATTAATAAGGTAAATAAAAAGTATTTTTTTTTAAAGAAATAAATTAGGTATTATGTATTACTTTGTAAGGTGATGGGTAATATAGGTTGGACTTAAACTCAATATATTGCCTAGACATTGGTGAACCTCGACTTGGAAAGGTTTGCAAGGTGCATGCTCACCATCCACTGCAAGGTAGGCGGTCTTTCCAGGTTTGAGAATAGGTTTCAAACGGAAAGCCTTGACCTTGAAATACTCGACCTATATAATCATTATAAGTTTTTTTTTTCTTCTATTAAAGGAACCTTTCACTTACAAAATCCAAGTTGAAATGTGTTGCATCTTCCACCTTTGTAAAAACATCCAATTGCTTTGTAAATCCATAACCGCCACGCACCAGCAACAAATCAATCGCACCATCATTGGGTGTCGCACAAGGATGCGAGAGCATACCACGATTTAATAGCGGCAATTTGCTTGTCAAAAAAACGGAAATGTCTTGGTTGATCTTCATCCAATGCTCTGGCACAGGCTCATTCAAGGGAGGAATGGTATCTTTGATTTCTCCTTCACCTTCCTCGACGGTGCGCCAGATGCCCGATTTGGCATTTTCAATGGCAGCTTCCTTGATTTTGGACTTGTCCGTTTCTTGGACAAGAATGGATGCTTCGACCTGGTAGGTGTGTTTGAGGAAAATCTCTTGAAGGAGACCCACCACCACACGTGCATCCCCCATCCATCTATTATGTTGTTAATTTTTTTCCTTAGAATGTCCATAACACCTCTTTTAGTTTTACCTCATGTGTTCAGTACCAAGATCGGCATAGGCAGCAATGCCATAACTGTGCGAAAGGAAAGAGTAATAACGATGATCATCAAAGGTCACCGAACACACATCCAAGCCCAAGGGACGACCTATGCATGTTGTCAATGTCTTGATATATCACCTTAGAACTAAAAATAGTCTCACCTTTTACGACTTGAAGTGCGGTTTGAACAGGATCAAAACCAAGCTTTTCACCCAGCATGGAGATGGCAAGTGAGTTACTTGTACCACACGGGATGGCACCAATGGGTACCTTGCGCACGGCCTGACGTGCATCAGATCTTTGGAGGAAACCATTCAAGACCTCATGAATCAAGCCATCACCACTGACAGTGACGATGGCATCATAGTCTTGGATATTCAAGTCTTTGGCAATGTCAAGTGCATGACCTTGATGTTCTGTGACTGTTTTATGTGTCAGTTTTTTTGCATTTTATAAAGGGAATTATTACTTTACATTGAATATCACATTTGCATTTGGATGCCTCAAAAATAGGTTTGACATGATACTCAAATATTTGTTTGGCCTTGGCTTGTCCACTGAAAGGATTGATAAGGATCTTTAATCTCTTTTCAAAAACAATATCTATAAAAGGGGATGAATGGGCGTTTTCTTTTTTTTTTTTCTTTTATATCATTCCAACCTTTATAAACATGTGTGGTGATTGTATTACAAAAGTCGATGGCTTTTTGATTTTCCTCTGGTTTCACCGTGTACATAAATTTATAAAGTTGAGCTTCTGATTCAGGTTGATGAGGTTCTTTTGGAATGACGGCCGAAAACTGCACCATGTTTGTTTTTGGGTTGTAAGCGGCGTGAAGGATATTGACGTTGGGAATGGGGAATTGTGTGGGGTCTTGCTGCTGCTGAGGTGCAGAGGGAAGACAGAGAAAGCTTTGAGAAGGTTTGGCTATTTGTATTATTTAGTTAAATATATTATATTATTATATCTATTTTATACCTTTCTTTCTAGCATCTTTGTCTCCTTGAATGATTAGCTTTTCTCCATCAAAAGAGAGGGAAACACTTGCTCCCAATTTTTCAACGTCCAAAGTTGACACCATGATTATTGTAAAAGAGAAAGGAAAAGAGAAACACAAATAATAAATACGAAATAAATAATAAAGTGGTACCATTGACTCTTTATTTGGTGCTACTCCATTCGCTACTTTATTTTGGTGAACCGACCGATTTTTTTTTCAACATTTTTTTATTTCGTGAGGTTACATTGGATGGCGAGAGCACAGAGAAAGAAAGAGAAAAGAAAAAAGTAGATGGAAATAAAAAAAAATGAGATCAATGCCGTTATTTTTATTGATTTTCAATTGTGAATCTCTTATTTTTTAAGGTTTTGATGCCCTCAAAACGAAATACATACGTCATGTCAATGCTTTTTATATAAAAAATAAAAATATCTCAAGTCGGCAAACAAACAACCCTGGTTTCCCTTTTTCTTTTTCTTGTTTTTTTTGTTTTTTTTTACAACACAACATGGCCATTTCAAACCGATTTGCTGACATTGCGCAAAAGTCTGCGGTTCTTCTTTTAGCTGGCACAACAGGTAAAAGCACTAGAAGCATGTTGTACCCATATCGTGTTGTATTGACGTTCTATTTAGTGTACTATATGGTAAACGTTGGTTTCCTTGTCAACAGAAGAATCGGACTCAAAAAAGAAGGAAAGCTTCATGAAGAGCTAGTAAGTTTTGTAATATACGCATCTTGTTGATATGTTTAATAAATGATAATGTTAGGCTCGCTTGAATGCCATGACTGAAGATAAAAATGGACCTCATGCCGAAACATCCACAACACCTACACCATTCCCCGATACCGATACACCTGGTTCCATTAAGGATCTTTAACATATATTATCATGTATAAAAACGCATTTTGTAAATATACACAGCAAAAGTAATAAAAAAAAAGTTTGATGTACATTAAAAAGAGTGGACAAAAGCAAGTCGCCTTGGTCGGAACAATTCATGGCAAAAGAAGATCAGATTCGTTTTTTTTCTTGGAAAAAGAATCGTTTGCGTTCATCACCCACATGAATAAATTAAAATATTACCTTTTATGGTATTTTCTATTTTGGCTGCCGACGTGTTTTTGATTGGTCGAAACTCGCCACTGGAAAATAATAAAAAAGCGTTGGTTCCGGGTTTGTGAAAGGGTCGAAAAGAAAATCATATGGGATAGTCGCCAAAAAAAAAAAAGCGTAGTTGGTGTTTTTTTTTTAGCTTTATTTATTTGTTTTACTATAAAAAGTAAACACAAATATAGATGATTTGATAAATATAAATATCAAAAGAGAACTCATGCGAGGAAAAGTGCAAAAGAGAGCAGATCAAGAAAAAGAAAACAAAGAAAATCCATTTCTTGGCTGGGATGTGGCTATAAAATTAAATATAGATGAAAGAAAAAAAAGAGTGTTTAGCCACATTGTGTTTATGCTGTGGCAAAACCAACAAAAACAATGAAATTATTCCTATTTATAAAGACATGACAAGAAGCGTGTTCACACCAATAAACGGCAAACTCAATTTATTTTTTGCAATTTGAACAGCATCAAATTAAAAAATAAAATATAAAAGTAATTGTCTGGGTTTGAACCATTCACAAAAGCAAAAGTGATAGGCCTTGTGCAATCAAATTGGTGTTAAAAAAAAAAAAAAAGGGGTTCACAACAATCAACTTTTTCTCTCTCTCTCTTTTTCCCTTACTTTTTTTTCTTCCTTCTTAAAAATATCAGTTATTAAAGATAACTTTGTAGTGTCTATTTAACTTTTTTTTTTATTTATTCTTTTTTTAAAGTGTCTTCCAATCAGCATCACAACCCATTCGACGACCCATCCGAGTCTCATGGGTCGAGTCATCATCACACGGGTTATGCGTCGGATCTGATCGACCTTCAACAGAATCGAAACGAGTTTGGTTCATCTATGGCCAGTCTACCGACTGCCGCGGCACCCGCATACAGACAACCTCCCTCAATGAAGAGAGGCGACTCTTCATTTGCTCTAGATGAAGGTAAAGAAAAAAAAGGGCAATATAAGGAGGGCTCATTTTATAAGGGCCGTCAAATCAAATTATTATTATTTTTCGATCTAACAAAAAAAAAAATTCATTTTTTTAGGTTCCTTTTATGATGAAACAGGCTTTACAAACGACGAAGATGACAATCTGCTTGCCAACAAGGCCAACATTGCGGGTCGTTACGAAGGCATGGTCCGAAACGACTCGGGCATTCCACTCTCGAAACCACAACGCCCGCCCACAGAGAAAAAACGACCAAAACTGTCGTTTAAAGAAAAGGTCGCCAACTTGCTCGGCAGAAACAAAAAACCCAGCGAAGAGCTGGGCGAGCGCATCATCCACATCAATAACCAGGAGCTGAATGACCAGCAAAAGTTTTTACACAATCGCGTATTTACCGCAAAATATACCGCAATCTCATTTTTACCCAAATTCTTGTACGAAGAGTTTTCAAAATATGCAAATCTATTCTTTTTATTTATTTCTGGTATTCAGGTAAAGGAATATATGTTGGATTTATTGGTATATAAAACACTGGTATTAAAATCTGATATCATAGCAAATCCCTGGTATTTCACCCACTTCAAGATACACAACAGTCGCTCCATTGGTCATTGTACTCTTCATCACCGCAATCAAAGAATTGATCGAAGATTGGGTAAAGTAACGCTAATCATAACATATCTACATGATCCATTTACCCATTTGTATTCTCGTAGGGTGTGCATCGCTCTGACGCAGAACTGAACGCAAGAAAATGTAAAGTATTGGAAGGCACACAATTCATTGAAAAGCCATGGCGGGATTTAAAGGTCGGCGATACCGTTCGTATCGAAAGTGGCGAGAATTTCCCAGCAGATTTGATTCTTGTTAGCAGTTCAGAGCCCGAAGGTTTATGTTATATCGAAACAAGTAATTTGGACGGGTAAGAACATATTTTGCTATGTATCTACATTTTACTGATTCTTTTAAAAATAGTGAGGTGAATCTAAAAATCAAACAAGCATTGTCTCAAACCGCCAATGTGCTCAACCCTACCGACATGACCCGTGTGCACGGCCAAATCAAGAGTGAACAGCCCAATAACAGACTGTACAATTACGACGGTGTGATGACCATGATGGACGGTTCGATTGGAAAGACGCGCGACTATGCATTGGACCCCACACAGCTCTTGCTGCGTGGCGCTCAGCTGAGAAACACTTCCTGGATCTATGGTATTGTTGTCTTTACCGGCCATGAAACCAAGCTCATGCTCAACTCGAGCAAGAAGCCCAGTAAGGTCTCGAATGTCACGAGAATCACCAATCGAAATATTTTGTATCTGTTCTCCATCTTGGTTATCATGAGTATTGCTTGTGCTATTGGTGGTCTTGTTTTCACTGTAAGTTAGTTATAGGTAAAGTCATGTGGGCTCATAATTGACAAAGAAACTTCTATATACAGATTACAAAGAGTGCCAGTGTAGAAGGTTACCTTATGCTCGGTCAGGGCAATTCCCGTGCCCAAGAGTTTGGCTATGATATTCTTACCTTTTTGATTTTGTTCAACAGTTTCATTCCCATCAGGTAAAATAACAAAAGAAAAAATTTCCTTTTATATATATATATCATCTAAACTTTATTTTCCAGTTTGATGGTGACCATGGAAATTGTCAAATTCATCCAATCCTATTTAATCGAAGCCGATCTCGACATGTACTACGAGCTGACAGACACACCTGCCGTTGCACGTAGCAGTAGCTTGATTGAAGAGTTGGGCCAGGTCAAGTTTGTGTTTAGTGATAAAACAGGTACATTGACATGTAACGAGATGCAGTTCCGGGAGTGCTCCATTGCCGGTCTCAGCTATGCAGAGAAGGTCGAGTCGGACAAACAGGCGCGTGAGGGTATCAATGATCCGACATTGCAGTATACGTTCAAGCAACTTCGCGAACATCTCAAGTCGCATTCGACTGCCAATGTCATTAATGAATTCTTGACGCTTTTGGCTACCTGTCATACCGTCATTCCAGAGGCTCAGGAGGACTCGGAGGAAATCATCTATCAGGCTTCGTCGCCTGATGAAGGTGCATTGGTCAAAGGTGCTAGTTTATTGGATTACATTTTCCATGTAAGTTCGACGATATAATACACAAGGGAAATATAGTAGGACTAAAAAGATGTTATTTAGACCCGTCGTCCCAATTCCATCACCGTCCGTCAAAACGGTCAAGACTATGAATACCAAGTATTAAACGTATGTGAATTCAACTCGACCCGTAAACGCATGTCGGCCATCATCCGCGGTCCCGACGGCAACGTCAAACTCTACTGTAAGGGCGCTGATACCGTCATCTTGGAACGTCTCGCCGAAAACAACCCCTTTGTTGAAAACACCCTGATCCATCTCGAGGAATTTGCATCCGAAGGTCTTCGCACCCTCTGCATTGCCATGCGCGAGATCCCCGAAGACGAATATGCGCGATGGTCCCAGATCTATGAAAAGGCGTCCACCACACTGGTGAACCGTGCCGATGAATTGGATAGAGCCGCCGAGATGATTGAGCAAAACATGTTTTTGTTGGGTGCGACTGCCATCGAGGACAAGTTGCAGGATGGTGTCCCGGATACCATTCATACCTTGCAAGAGGCGGGTATCAAGGTATGGGTGCTTACAGGCGATCGTCAGGAAACGGCCATCAATATTGGTTACTCTTGTAAATTGCTGAATGAAGAAATGTCGCTGATTGTGTGTAATATGGAAAGTCATTGGGAGACAAAGAGCTTTTTGGAGGCGAAATTGAAGGATATCACATCCGCAATGGAGCGAGGCGAAGAATTGGAGGTAAAGTGAGATGGTTTGGGTCTAATAGAAATAGGAGATACTCAACAACATCTATTTTTTTAGCCTCTTGCTTTTGTGATTGATGGTAAAGCATTGACATTTGCATTAGAAAAGGACATTGAAAAGATTCTCTTTGACCTTGCCGTTCTGTGCAAGGCCGTTGTCTGTTGTCGTGTCTCGCCACTTCAAAAGGCCTTGGTCGTGAAATTGGTCAAAAAGTATGATAAATCCATCCTATTGGCCATTGGCGATGGTGCCAATGATGTTTCTATGATTCAGGCTGCTCATGTCGGTGTCGGTATCAGTGGTGTAGAAGGACTCCAGGCCGCTCGCAGCGCTGATTTTGCCATCTCTCAATTCAGATATTTAAAGAAGTTGCTGCTTGTGCATGGTGCTTGGGCTTATCAGAGATTATCGAAGATGATTTTCTTTTATTTCTATAAAAACGTCGCCATGTATCTTACACAATTCTGGGTAAGTTTTTGTACTACTAGTTTAAACCCCCCAACCTATTTTACTCATACATCTATTATTTTAGTATGCTTTTTATAATGGATTCTCAGGTTCTACACTTTATGAATCATGGACCATGTCTTGTTTCAATGTCATCTTTACCTTTTTGCCTCCATTGGCTATTGGTATCTTTGATCAATTTGTCACTGCACGTATGCTTGATAAGTATCCTCAGATGTATATGCTTGGTCAGGCAAATGAATTCTTTAACCAAAAGAAGTTTTGGGGCTGGTTTGGTAATGCCGTTTTCCATTCGTTGGTAAAGTATATATATAGAAGGGAGAGAGAAAAAGACGTATTTCTTACTCTATTTTTTAGATTCTATTCTTTTTGGGTGTAGGCGCATTAAGTACAGATGGTGTATTTGCAAATGGTACTGTTGGTGGTCAATGGTGGGCAGGCACTGCTGTATTTACTGCCGTGTTGGGATGTATTCTTTGGAAGAGTGCTTTGATTACAGAGTAAGTTGTGCTCTTCTCTTTTTTTGGGTGGATATTTTTATTGTTTTACTAAATTGTATCTAGTGTTTGGACAAAGTATACAGTGATTGCCATCCCAGGCTCCATGGTAGTTTGGTTTGTTTTCTTGCCCGTTGTCGCCTATATTGGTCCAGCCATTTCAGTAGATGTTTTCCCCGAATACTATGGTATTGTACCTCAACTTTGGGGCAATGCCAATTTCTGGCTCTTCATCCTACTTGTACCCTTTGTTTGTAATTTGCGTGACTTTATATGGAAATAGTAAGTTGATAGTTTATCAGAGTAGTGATGATGCTAATTTTTTTTTTTTTTTTCAAACAGTGCAAAGAGAATGTATCGTCCTTTACCCTATCACTTTGTTCAAGAAATCCAAAAATACAATTTACCCGATTATCGACCCCGTATGGATCGTTTCAGACAGGCTGTCAACAAAGTACGTCGTATTCAGCGCTTAAAACGAAACCGTGGTTATGCTTTTGCTCAGAATGATAGTGATCAGACCAAGATTATTCGTGTATATGATACAACCCAACAAAAACCCCTTGGTTAAAAAAAAACTCTCTCTATATTATTTAGATTTCTTTTCTTTATATATCTTTTTTTTTATAATCATCATCTATCTTTTCTCTCTCTTTTTTTTTTATATACATATTTAAAGATACTTGAAATGTATTTTGAAAAATAAACCTATCAAAAAATATATAATAATAATAAAAATTGAAAAATAACCAATCCATTGACTTGGTTCAAAATCTAAAAACCTGGTTTTGCCACTTTGATTAGATGTGAGATTTACATCGCCTTTTCAAGCAGATGTGTAAAACAAAAAATAAATAAAGGGGGAGTCTCTTGACATCATTTCATTGTGCTTGAAATTCTCTTTTTAATTGACAAAAAAAATGGAATCAGTCAGCCCATCAGCAATGATAAAAAGGAGCCCATCTTGTATCATGTTTGGTCTCGTTACCTGTTTCTTTTTTCACTTTTTGAACGCCGGCGCGTGAACCTCAATACAAAAAAAATTGTGACTGACCAAAACCACATTTTAAAAATAACGCGAGAGATAAAAAGTACTTTAAACTACAGGTTTATTACAGCCATATCACTAATGGATTTGGACAAGCTCACTGTCGAGGAACTTTGTAAAGTCTTTGAAGGTAAAAAAAAAAAAGAAACACACTTGTTTTTTACCGCCATTAGAAAAAAAAGGGGGGGAATGAATGCTTATAAAGTACCTTCAAATGCAATTCAAAACAAAAGAGGATGGCGTCAAAGTCTCAAAGGCCATGGTAACCAAGGCCAAAAAGGGACAGAGCACAGCCATGGTGAGCATTGCAGGCAAATACGCCCCCAAGCACATATACGACAAGGCGTTTGACTGGCACTTATTGGCAGCAAACAACAACAATATCGACGCCTTTCTCCAGGTGGGAAACCATTACTTTAGGGGAGAGGGCGTTGAAAAAAACTACCTGAACGCAATGGAATGGTATCTGAAATACATTGATCTATCACGCAACACAAAAACAGCCGTACTATCGAATATCGTCGACATGTTTACCAAAGGCCTCGGGGTTCCGGCCAATGAAGTCAAGGCCCACGAATGGAACCAGATCAATGAAAATCAAACCTTTTCTTTTATGGTTGGAGGCGTGGCCGGTTTGCCAAAAGAAAGTAAAGTATATTTTATGATTGTAAAAATGGTTCCATCTTCTTATTCCCCATCATACAGAGAAGGATTTGGATATGCTGATTACGGAATCACAGGAGATTGTAAGAGTGGCAAAAGGAGGCAATGCATCGAAAGAGTTGCTCGGTGAATCTGAACCCATCACCATTGATAGCCCATCACCATCGTCTTCGGGATTACAAGAACAATTACAGCAATACAATCAAAGACAGATACAGCAGATGCCATTGCAGCCACTCCATCACCAGTTAAAACTACCACCATCGCAGCCACAGCAACAATTACAGCACCAACCACAACACCAACCACAGTATCAACCACAGTATCAACCCCCAGTGGAACCAAAACGACGAAACACATCTCGCAGTCAAGAGGATTTTCTCGGCGAGGTACAACCAACAATCTATACAAGCAACGTGGCTCGTGACCTGAACCTAAAAAAAATCCAATATCTCGAAGACACCAACTTCCATCTCATTGAGCTGCTAAAGCAAGAAAAGCATGAAAAGAATGAGTTTTACAATACATTGAAAAGCAGGATCGTTGCCTTGGAGGATGAAAACAGAGACATGAAGAAAAAGATGGACGAAACCCAGCTCAGTAATCAGAACCTGACGGTATTGCTGGAACAGGAGAGACGCATTCGTAAAAATGATATGGAATTGGCGGATCAGGAACGAAAAAAGATTATGAAAAGAAATTAAAAGATAACATGTGTGCATTTGTCTAATAACATACCCTCCTTTATCGCAAAAAAAATATCAACCAATCAATCAATAAATATGGATTCCTTATTTTTTTTTTTATAACAGTCTATGAAAAAAAAAACGGGTGTACATTGTGTTGAAGAGATTGTCTATAAATGATTGGAAAGATCCACTCAAAGAGGGAAGGGAATAGACTGTGCTTTTTCTTTTCCATCCCCCTTTTGTTATTATCAAAATAATTGATATGGTTTTATAGATGATGTTCACTGGTAATTGAACCTCCAAAAAATAGAGAAACCAGTTTAAAAAAGACGAGTATGCATTATTCACTGTTTATTAAAAAAAAGTTATTTTCATAAAATATTTGAAAGTAAAAGTATTTGTTGATAGATAAGAATAGATAAAAAGACATTTATTATGAATACTCCAAAAGTAACGGATGTGTAGGGAAAAAAAAATATTGTAAAACATGCTGAATAGAACCTCTTTGTAATGTTTTTAATTCTGTAATTCAGTTAAATGGCGCCCTTAAGTTTTTCTCCAACCTTAAGTTTTTCTCCAACTTTAAGTTTGTCTGCAACACCAGCAGCCTTGTCAAGAAGTGCGCCAACGTTAATACGATCAAGTGGGTTGCTAACCGGAGACTTGTTTACCGTACTCGAGTCTACCAGTGGGGCATCTGTTAAATCAACGGGGCCAGCGCTTGTGAATACAATCAGGATGGTAGCAAGACAGAAAAGAGCAGATTTGATTTGCATTTTGATTAAATTTATTTTTTTACGAAAATATTTATTCATGATAAAATACAAGGTATTTATATACCCTTTGTATCGTCATATTAGTTTTAAACCATGATGAGGATAAAAAAAAAAGATTTTTTTTTAAAAAAAAATAGGGGTTTCAGGGCTTTTTTGGCGCAATCCATATCCCTGGGTTTGCATTTTCTCCTTTTATACCTTTGAAAATTTCTGTAGAGCTAAACTTCTACCTTCTTGAATACCCATTTTGTCTTTGTGAATGTCTGGGGTTCTGTTTGATCCCATTCTATTATTGATTCTTTTACGGATTTATTCACGTATAGAGGTCATTTCAATGCTAGACCCCCCCTTTTTTTGTTCTCTTTGATGCATTTGAGGGCATTGCGCGCTCAGAGAAATTACTGAATATTCTGTGATTAGCATAGCAAGATCATATATACAGATGCTAAGGGTTTTATCCCACAGGTAACTTTAATCTTATTTTACCCTCACTTTTCGGGTTCCATACAAAGATATTATCAAATCGAACCAACCAACATTTTTCTTATTCTTTTCTATCTCAAAACATAATAGGTGTACGAAAACGTTTGACTTGTTGATAAAAGCGCTACAGAACTTATTTATTTCAACCTTATTAGTAATTCAATGCATCTAATACATTTTCCAAAACAATTCTGTAATGCATGCAGAATACAGCATTTTCTTTGGAAATTTTTCATGCTAAAAAAAAAGGATTTATATATAGGCTTTCTATCTTGCTATAGTTACTTTTGACATTTTAACATGTGTACTTTGCTGTAACTATATTAAAACAAAAACCAATTTTACAGATATTTAGTCCATTATACATGTACTTATTCAAAACAAAATTATTGCATGTATACTTCTAATCTAGAGCTTAAATTGTTTTTGTCCAAGTACAGCGAAGCCTGTTTTCTGAAAATACAAATATAGATCGACATGCTGTTTCCAGTTTCCAAAGCAGAACCAAAAGTTCCGCTGCCTCTGATAGAGTCAACATATTTTATGCATACGGGCACCCTTTTTTGCACTAAAATAGTACTTCCAATTGAGCCAATTTTCCATACCCTTTGTTTCCAAATACCAGGCTCAATTGTAGATCAGAATGTTGCTGATCCAATTTTTTTTTAGTATGGAGACACTTGCTGGTGACATTTTGACATTGATAATTGACGTTATATTTTACTTGAAAAAAAAAGGCTATGTACCCCTTACTATTTCGCTACTATTTAGTTGGTTCATTTTCTCTTGAATCAACGCATTGATTTTGATCTACAGCATGCACAAAAATGACGGTTCTTGTCGTTGCATGCCTATTTCTCCCGTTCTAGATAATGTAGTAATTTAAACTCATACGAAACTGTATACCCCTACAAAAATATTTTCATGTGTTTGCATAAGACATATACGCGTTGATGAAGGATTTGTTTTCCTTTTATTCTGTTCGATTATCTATGTTCTGCCTATAGTTTCTGGTCCTTCTTGAATCTAATTAATTCATTAAAATGATTGATCTGCTGGTATTTTGAAAAAAGGTTTTTAACTTTCTCTGCTGTAGCTTTCACTTTGGCCAAAACACAGGATCTGCACTCGCTTACCCGAGGATGGCTTGAGCGCGGAAGTGAGAATCCAGCTTTCGAGTTGGGCTGAGTACGGGGCTCTTGATTGAGTTCCACTTTCTTTTCTTTTTTCTTTCGTGAGGATTAGGTTATAGGAACATCTTGGTATTCTTTGCACGGTCGTGACTCTCTGGTTCTCTTGCACTTTATTTGTATTATTATTTGTATTATTAGAATTATTGTATTATATAAACATGTACTTTTCCCCTTTTATAAATAATCAAATAAATATGATATTAAAGTAATAAAGGTGAAGGAAGGAAGAATGGATTCAGATGTAAAACCCAAAGTGGATATGGTATTTGTCCTTTGGGATTTTTTAATGTTAATAGCGTAATTACTATTTAATACCAGAAATAGCTTTTGACACCAAGCTTATCAGATCAAGTATCGACACTTTCTCTGAAATGGAAAAACGAAATGACGAACTTATTAATATTTAAAAAAAAAATCTGACACCAAAACACCAATAAAAAAGTACGAAGAAGCTCCATTTTTTTTTAACTGTTTCCACATCCCTGAATAAATATTTATTAAAGATTTTCAAGAAATATATATACATTTCATACTACTACTTCGTCACTAAATACTTGTGATAATGAAATCTGGGGATAGTACGGGAACTGTATTTGTGAATCATAACCCCGATCCTTATTATTCCATGTGTCACTTTTAATTCAGCAAAAAA
>VCJM01000291.1:19080-30736 GCA_024139495.1 Backusella sp. ASU-2019c | reverse complement strand
GCCTTTTTTTTTTTTTTTTTTATAATTAATTGATTAAAACAAAAGCCCGTTATTCCTCTTTCTACACTATTATCTCGGAAAACTTTACCTTTTGCTTATGTAAATCTAATTTTTCTAAAATCAAACGTGTTGATCTTTCCAAATTCAAAGTAGAGATATGGAAACTGCACACATTAGCCTCAGCATGAACACGTTTAATGATGGATACTGCAAGTTCAACACCATAGTCCTTTACTCTTTGATCATCACCCTATACATATAATCAATTACCATCTCTGCCCCTTTTTTTCTTTGGCTGTTTTTTTTTTTTTACCTTGATTTGATCAAGATCATCCATGATATTTTTAGGTACTTTGACATTACACAAATTAATCATGCGACGGAAACTCTGATATGTCTGAATGGGCATGATGCCTGGAACAATAGGTACAGCAATACCACGCTCTCTACACTTATTGATCCAATTTACACAAGCGTCAGGGTTGTAAAACAATTGGGTAACAATAAAATCAGCACCGGCATCGACCTTTTCTTTCAAATATACAATATCCTGTTCCATGTCGGGACAATCGATATGACCTTCCGGGTATCCTGCTACACCAATACAAAAGTAATCATCGTATTTCTGTCGGATGTACTTGACGAGATCAATCGCATGCTTAAACTGGCTATCAACAGGTGTCCAGTACTCGTGTCCACGGGGTGGATCGCCACGAAGGGCGAGGATGTTGCGGATGCCTGAGCCCTTTGCTTGCTCAAGTGCTTCGTCCAACTTTTCTCTTTCCATATTGGTACATGTCAAATGCATTAATGTCGTCATGCCGTACAGTGATTCGGCGGTGCTGCAGAGTTCAAGTGAACGTTCGTGAGTGGATCCACCAGCTCCCCAAGTACAGGATATGAAATCAGGTTCGAGTTGACTCATGCGACCCAAACGATCAACAAGGTTGGCAAAACCCTATATATCTGTTTTTTTAGAAAATGAAATTGTTGATTTCTCTCTATCTATCTTTTTACCAACTCAGTCTTTGGTGGAAAGAATTCAAAAGAATAAGCAAGCGTGTTGTCTTTTTGAGCCTTTTCGATCTTATCAATAATTCTCATTATATTGCAAAAGTTATAATCAAAAAAAAGAAAGAGCGAGAAATTTTGTAAAAAGCGGGGGAAAAAAATAAAAGGACATGGTAGGTCCAAAAGTGAGATGTGACGTTCTGACTCATCTCCGAAAAGAGAATTCGGACCATTAAATATTGACCAAAGAAAACAGGAATAAAATGGTTTCAACTGCATGATGGCGCCATCCCACCTTGTGTGTTGTGAACGAGTGGAGATTAGAGGTTTTTTTTTTTCTTCATTATCAGAAAGAGTGGATCTTCTTTCCTGAATTATCAAAATTATAAAGAGATTAAAACAAAAAAAAAGTATAAATATGGGAAAATATGAAGGTTTAATTCAACTTTTAATTACTCAACGAGTAAACTCAGTTATTAATGAGTGACACTACGTTTCTATACTCTGTTGATATGTCCTTTTCCTTCTTTTCTTTCTTTATTTTTTTCTAAAAAAAATAAGAAGTGCAGAAATAAGAATAAAGAAGACATATTCTAAAATCCTTATCCATTTTTATTAATAATGGACTCCAAAACAAAGTCTTTGGATTGTTTTTTTTTCTCTCATCACGAAATGTTACTCGAAATATTAGTAACAAACAATTGAAAACCTTAATTTAGTCTATGCCACTTTTACTAAAATAATGAACAATGTAGACACATTTACAGAAAATCATTATTATTATTGCCAAAAAATAATAATAATATGGTCAGGTGTATGGTATCTACTTGAAAAATATGCTCTGATATGAAACTATTTTGTTTTATCCCTATCTTTTTAAGCTTATGCGCTTTAAAATTTCAAAAAGAAACAAGTTTTATTGGCTTTTCAGTAAAAACAAAAACAACCCCTATTTTATCGTAAATAAATAATGGGCCACATGCCGTTTCTTTTGATAAATAAATGGGAAAATAAAATGTTGCTGCATAAAACAATCATACCATCTTTCTCTTCTAGAATATCACTATTTTGTTTGTATCAACAACATGCTATAAAAGGAGTGTTTCATTTTCTATCAATCAATGATGCTGTATTGCACTCATGAATGAATGAAATTGACAACACTCCAATCCATTACCTGTATTATTTGAAGTGAGAACAAGTATATAACACTTATGAAGCAGGTGATATAAAACCGCTCGCTCAGGTGTCCAAAGTCACTCAAAAAAGTGAGTGGTATTTTCAAACATCTGGTAAATTGAGAGTGGAAGCACAGTACTGAAATAAACAAAACAAATATAATATTCTTGATATTCTCAAAGTGCGAGTTTTGAAAAGACGAAGAGAAATGCTAACAAAGAGTGATATATAATAAAGGAAATCAAAACTTCTGGACGTTACTTTCCAAAACATGATTATGCATTGTTTTGAAAAAAAAAAATAGACATGTAATAGTTTGCTTGTCATTTCTTTATTCCCTAGAATAAAAATAAAAACACCAAAAAAGGTAATATTTTCTACTCTAAAAAGGCATCAAAACTATGACATATTTTTTGAACGAAGAGCATCTCTACTCAATTGAAATTGACATTTATAACACTTGGTGTTGTAAATACAAGGTTTCTGTTATATTAATACATGAAAAGAGCCGGATTATCCTGAGTCTTGCTTTTGTACTTTTTTATTCCTAATTGTATAGCCGTGATTTCATGTGCTTAAGAAGTATAGGGTGTTGTAACAAGAAGAAGAAGAGGAAATGCGCAGTTGCAGAATCCCGAAAACAAGGAAATGGAGAAGATGCGTTTTGATTGGAGGGTTTTGATATCAATATAAAAAAAAAAGCTCGCATCTGTGATGAAAAAAGGAATAGTTAGAGCGGAACTAAATTTTTTTTTTTTTTTTTAAAAAAAAGGGCCATTTGACTTTTCCTTTTATCCACAAGTTTTTGAACGGGCACTGAAATAAACCTTTTTATTTTATTTTGTTATCTTTTTAACTTGTCCGTTCTTCTTTACGTTTTGTTTCTATTTTATGCCTAATTTATATCGGAGTCAATTAAACTCAGTTAGAACAGTACTCCTTGCAAGTCTTTCATGTATAACCAGCATTTATGGGCACCCACTGACCCTGAGTGCTGCCGAAGAGGCTGAGCCAGAGATCGACTTTGGCTCTGCTGAATTCTACGAAAAGATCATTGTGATCTTTGCATTAGTACTCATTGGTGGTGTTTTCGCAGGTACACTCATATTATTATATTATTAAAAAAAAAAAAAAGGGTTTGTTTATGTATTAAAACGAGTGCTTAGGTTTGACCTTGGGTCTTATGGGCATGGACGAAACCAATCTCCATGTGCTCATTGAGACAGGCACTGAGACAGAAAAGGTCAACGCCACAAAGGTATTGAAGTTGCTTGACAGGGGAAAGCACTGGGTCCTCGTGACATTGTTGCTTTCCAACGTTATTGTCAACGAAACATTGCCTATTATCCTTGACGGTGTTTTGGGTGGTGGTTGGAAGGCTGTTGTTATTTCTACAGCTTTAATTGTTATTTTTGGAGAGTAAGTAACCTTTCTTGTTTTATGTGTGTAATTTGAGCTAATTATAGCATCATTGTTGAATAGAGTTATTCCTCAATGTAAGTTTATATAATCACAAACTAGGTCTAAAATGGAATGTATGTTTATATGTGTATTGTTATTGGAATAAATAGCCATCTGTGTACGCTATGGGTTGGCTATTGGTGCAAAGACAGCAGGGTAACAAGTAGTCTCTGATTCATAAAAGTGTATTTACTAACTTCACTGGTTCTTTAGTCTTGTATTGGCTTTGATGTATTTCATGTATCCTATTGCATACCCCACTGCCTTACTTTTGGATTACTTCCTTGGCGAGTCGCACGGAACTATCTATAAGAAGGCTGGTCTTAAATCATTGGTGTCACTTCATCAATCTGTCAATCCTTCTGACGTCGATGCCCTTACCGAAGACGAAGTAACTATCATTGGTGCTGTTCTTGACTTGAGATCAAAACCAGTGTCTCAAATCATGACTCCTATGGCCGATGTCTTTACCCTCTCCACCGATGATATTGTAAATGAAGAGCTTGTTGATAAGGTAAATGTTTTTATATAAAGTAATGAATAAATGGATAGATGGCTAATAGTTATACGTAAAGATCCTTATTGCTGGTTATTCTCGTATTCCAGTCCATGCACCTGGAGATAAGAACGCCTTTGTTGGTATGTTGCTTACAAAGAAATTGATCACATACGACCCTGAGGATGCACATCCTGTTAGAGAACTCTCCATCAGCACTCTTCCCGAAACTGGCCCTGACACCAGCTGTCTCGATATCCTAAACTTCTTCCAAGAAGGCAAAAGTAAGTGTGATGTAATTCTTATTCAATAAGAATTAAATTAAATTAAATAAATTAAACTTTATTAAAAATAAACAAATAACTTTAGGTCATATGGCTTTGGTATCAAAAGATCCTGGAGGACAATCCGGCGCTTTGGGTGTCATTACTTTGGAGGATGTAATTGAAGAATTGATTGGTGAAGAGATTATCGATGAAACTGATGTTTATGTTGATGGTAAGAGAGGATACTAGACGAAAGAGACTAAATTGGTAACCGGTTTTCTCTATTTTAGTTCACAACAAGATTAGAGTTGTGCGTCGCCAGGTTGCAAACAGAAGAGATAGTCGTTTGACCCGCTTGCTGTCTGCTGCAGCACATAAGCGTCCTGTCCGTGAAAATTCACTCAATTCACTCAAGGGAAAAAGTGATCCCAAAAAGGTTGTTGAACCCCATTTAAAGCCAATCTATGGCGCTGTGCAGGAAAGCACTGTACTGTCCACTTCGCCTGAAGTTGCAAACCATACCGAAACTCAACCCCTTTTAGGACACAGAAATTAAAAAAACAAATCACGAATAAATTATTGAAGATGTACAAACTTTACAAACTACTATGTACTGTCTTTTAAAAAACATATATTTTTAGCAACATAATCCAACAAAAGGAAAAATAAATCCGAATGGTTGGTTCTACATGTTGGCATGAGGCATAAGCAAATTTAGACATTAGAAAATGTTATTGCGAATTGTTTGATTGCTAGCTTTAGGCGCTATTTATTTCATTTTGCAAAGAAAGTTATAATAATTGAGTTACAATGTATAAACTACTAGTGTGTCATCTAACGCAGTTAAAGAATGTCCATTGATAACCAGTGATTGTCCATTTCTACATACGAGGTTAAACAACTTGTAGCTTGAAGCTTCATCCAGGACATCGCATATGTATTTATAGCCTTCTATATCACTAAATGGCATTGGTGACAAAGTTGAGACCATGGTTTTATATAAAACATGTTTTTCTTGAGCAAGTTTCTTAAACAGCAATATGGTACAGAGCTTCAAGTCCCATCCAGAAATATCAATTGTGAAGTGCTCGTTAGGTGAATTTGGTAAAAAAAAGGCTTCCAAGTTCAAGTGAGTGATATTTGGTGAGGTCGTTTTAAAGAAGTCGAAGCATTTCTGATCTATCTTTCCACATTTGACGACTATTTTCAATAGATTGGGGAAGTGTTTGACTAGATCTCCTTGAGCAAAACTACTGTTTTCATCTATCCTCACAGTCAGGCGATGTCCACAAATTATATACAGCTCTTCTAGTAATGGAAACATGGAAAAGAGCCAGTCGATATAAAATGGATCACTATAAAGGTGAATAGATAGCTTGGTGATACGGTTTGGAGAAAAGCTTTGACTATATACTTGCGCTGGAAGCTTGAGACCCAGCTTTAGTGTCTTTAAAGATGTAATTTCTTTTATGTATGGAATCTGTTGCGGATCCTCCAATAGCCATGGATAGTACCAATCGTTCGTTTTAAACTCCAAGATAGCAGGTCTTGTATTTGACTTGGCAATAGCCTCAAGTATATCACCAAAAAGGTCGAAAGAAATCCGCATTGTCCTGATTTTGTTTGAAAGAGTCGAAACAAACTCTCTTCCAGTTGTATGGCAAACTTCAAGACTTGCTTTTAAATCGCTCCTGAGTGTTTGATATATGCTGAGATATTCTAATATCATGCATCAATGCTTTGCATTTTAACTCTCTTCCTTATACTAGTATATATATGTTTTTTTTTGTTATACCTTCTCTCAATTGATCAATCGTATCTACACTCATAGCATCATTGTCGTCGCCATCGCCATCGCCATCGCCATCTTCATCTTCATCTTCATCTTCATCGTCAGCTTCATCCTGGTCATTATTCTCATTTGTAAACATGTCAGATTCCCTATAATATCTCTGGAAATCTTCAATATCAAAAGCCCTTTTAAGATCGAGTTGCAGATTTCTTAAATGCCGATATTTCTTTGTGATGTAAGTTAAAAGTACACCATTTCTATCAAAAAGATGTGTAGATCTAATCAATAAACTTGAAACTGTATATGCAGGTACAATGGGTTGAAGCAACTCGCGCTCTTTTATCATAATCACTGCGTTTTTCAATACAAGCGATTCTAGATGAAGGCAGCTGGTATGAATTTTTTCCAACAGTTCTGTATCGATAGCACAATGATGTAGAACAAGATTTTTTAATTTTGGAGCATGTTGTATGTACTGTGTAAAGTAGGTCGTATCAAATCCTTCCTCTTTATCATCAAAGTCGAAATAATGGCCAAGCACGAGTTCTGACAACATTGGAAAAGTTGTGGTCTCTAATACTTGCAATACTCCAATCCAATCTTGGCTTAGATTGTATGTCTCGATGGTATTCTTCCATTTTAGCATAGGACCTCTAGAGTTGCGATCTCCAAATGTAATAGTATCCTGATGAGAATTGGGCTCGTCATCAACACTGACTCGTGTGACATAGGGAAACATTGTAGTCAACTCAGAAAAGAGTTTATCAGAAAGTAAATCTATAGGAATAGAAAGTTGCCTGACTTGGGTGCCAAATGATCGCTTTTTCTTAAATAATCTGATAACGCGTTCGGTTTCTCTCCTGCTTTTTGTTAGTAGGTCCAACTTTGAGTACAAGTTTGTCTTTGATATCAAGTTGTATACACGTCGACATGTCGCAATTAGATTCAGTTTATCGGCAAAGTCTAATTCGCTTGAAATTGCCAACATGATCTCTGGTGGTAGTCGGTAAAGCATTGGTGTAAATGATAATATGGATATTTGTTTTTGTTTTGTTCTTGTTTTTTGCTTTTTTAAATTAACGGAACAAGAAGAAGAAGATAAAACAAAACATGGCTGGCAACTTTTATTATTTTTAACTGGCAACTTTTCTCTGGCACGATAACGTGCAAAATCTTGAGCAACTTATCAGCTTTACAGCTAAATTTGTTATTTTATGATAATGCATTGGTCAAATCAATCAAAATGGTTGATTTACTGTTTTCCCCTCTTTTTGTTTTTAGCTATCAAGAAGCCATAATAAGGATATGCTAACTGATACCGGCTATCAATGATACCCTCTTTAAAAAATAGATCTGCCTTTTCTATACGTCATAATGAATTTTATGTTGATGGCACTGGACCCGTAGACAGAAGCAGTTCCAGCCTCAAATCGCTTAAATTGAATGTTCCTGGAACATTGATCCTTTGGGATTGATTTGGGTGGGTCCAGACTCCTGAAGAGGTTTGATAGGTCAAAATATGCTTTAGCTTGATGCAATCACTTTATTTGGTTGATATAACTGATCTGAAGTGATTTCTCCGGCGTATATTCTATGCACATGTTTTATGGATCTCTGTTTTTATTTTTTACTTTCTCACGTTCTATCTCTCTCTCTGCATGTATGACAATGGCTATGAGAGACATTTAAACTTGGTGCGTGTAACTAAACATCTCGGGATATGTATATTGTCCCCACGCTTATTTAAAATCCTTATTTTCATTGACAGTTACTCTTGTATCGTTGATTCCCTTTCCTCTGCTCAGATTATTTATCGATTTGTCATACTTAATTGTCTTGGCTTTATAAAAATCAACAGTTCGTCATTATATTTAGAAGGAGATTGACATTGATCTTATATAGCCAAAAACTCAATAACTTTTAGTGTACGGTGGAACTCACATGTTCATTAGGGAATAGTGAATTGGAATACGGAGAATGCAATAGTTACAGTGAAACGGGTCAATCTTTTTCCTCTCGTTTTGCGCTCCACTTTAAAAATCTACAACGATTAAAAAAAAAAGATCTCTTGTTTTTAATATTAAGAGTAAATTATTAATACAATAAGAGCAGGTAGTCAAAAATGCGTGTACATATACTCGGTTCAGGGGCAATCGGTTGTCACATTGGCTCCATGTTGAAAATGCACAACAACAAAGTCACCCTCATGCTTCGTTCCGAAGAACATTTAGAAGATTTCAAAAAGAGACATTGCACCATTACCTACCGCACAAAGGACAAGCATATTCCTGTGGAAGGTTTTGATGCCGTTACTGCGCTTACTAACGCTCAGGATCCTATTGATACTCTAGTGGTGTCAACAAAGTCACATTATACTGTCAAAGCACTTGCCCCATTCGCCTCAAGACTGACACCTAGCAGCACTGTATTGTTACTCCAGAACGGAATGGGCGTCTCTGACGAACTCATGGAAAAGCTATGGCCATCACCCTCCGCATCACCCAGAATCTTCATCGGCGTCAATCGTCATGCAGTAGAACGAGTGGCACCTTATGAGATTATCCATCATTCGGGATATCAGGAGAAAAGCTCATTGATGATCGGCGAATTCCCAACTTCCTCCAGCAGTGTTCCCTCTCAGCCAAATGCCTTTGCAGATATGCTTACAAGTATCCCTGAATTGAACTGTGTTACTATGTCATGGGATCAAATCAAGGTCAAGATGATACACAAGTTGGTGATGAACATGGGCATCAATTCTATCGCTACTGTTCTCAACTTTAAAAACAAGGGACTTAGTTACAATGATAACCCTGCAGCAATGCGTCTGATGAAGAACGTCTGCGATGAAGCCTATGCAGTGCTGAAGGATGACCTCCCTCAAGATGAAAGTGCCGAAAAGTTCCTGGGTTATGTCTTGCAGATTTTGAGTATTGCTGGTGAAAACACGTGTTCTACCTTACAGGATTTGAAGGCAAATAATTTGACAGAAATTGATTATTTGAATGGGTATGTATGTAAACGTGGTAAAGCTTTAAATATACCTACACCTGTCAATCAGACCTTGGTGGACCTTATTCATGCAAAGGAGTGTACTTATGGCATGCCATGATTGCTGTTTTTTCTGCATTAGAGTAAATAAATTGCTGGGATTTAATTGTCAGAAAGTGTATGAAAAAAAAAAGTTTAATTCATATGAAACCATAAAGTTTAATGACAAAAAAAATACACCAGGCCTGTCGCTTTGTTTCAAATCATATTGAAAGAAGAATGAACCGTTTCATTTTACCGAGAAATTTATATTAATTGACATCTCGGCTCATCAATTGCTTTTTTGTGTAAAAAAAAAAGAAAAAAAAAAAAGTAAAAGTAATAGCCTTATTGAAGTGTTTATTATTATTATGTATGAATATCTATGCATAAAAAAAAAGAAAAAGAGAAATAGCACCCATCTCAATTAAGATCATCTGTATAATTAGCAGGGAAAAATCCCTTTTGGCCATTAACTTCACCTTCCCACCAACATTCACGGTCATCTAATCTTTTGGTGACAGTGATATGATCACCTTCATAGAAAGAAAGATCGCTTGGTTGTGTGGCTACATAATCATATTTTGCCACAACAATCGACGTGTTTTTTTCACCTTCAGGTTTCACATTTGTTGGATACTCATCGGTTGAAGGTGCTTCTTGCTTTGCTAATGATGCTGCTTGCATTGCTGCGACCATGCGTGCAACGGATCCTGATTCTTTGGGCTCATCAGCTACTGGCTCTGTTGACGCTGGTGCCTCAGCTGGACCAGCATTTGGCTCGAGTGATGGTAGTGGTTTTGAATTCACCGTCTCGTCTAATGTTTCTGATGGCATTGACTTTGGTTGCATTGTCTCTACTGTTGCTGAAGCAGCCATTTCTGCAGCTGGTGGAGGAGGTGGTGGAGGCGGAGGTGGCACTGCTTCTGCTGCTGGAGCAGTCGTTTCTGCAGCTGTTGGGGGAGGAGGAGGAGGAGGTGGTGGTACTGCCTCTGCTGCTGGTGAAGACACAGTGTTCTCTGCTGAAATGCTTCGTTGCATTGGGTTGGTGCTTAAGCTTTCGCCATATTGAGTAGGTTCTTCAGGCTTATACGACTCTTTTTCTTTTGGATAAGTGGTAGCAGCGGCATCATCTACTGTCTGAGAACTAGAAGGTGGTGGATAGGTTGATGTATTCACTGGAGGAGCTGCAGCTGGAACATCGACATCTGATGATCCCGACATTGGTTGATAAGGAGGTGGAGGCTCATCAAACTCTTCCGATTTTGTTGGGCGGTTCTGTTGCTGCTGAGGTGGCGGAGGAACCGGAACTTGTTGCTGTTGCTGTAAATTATTCACGGCTTTTTTGGGAGCAAAAGGTAAACCTGGTCTTGCTCCGGCTCCAAGATGGTCCAAGATCTGATAGAGTCTTCCGGCTATATTGGGAGGAGGTACAGCACCGGTTAGAATCTCACGTGCTGTAATAGGTCTTCCGTAAAATGCCTTGTTTGTGTTTTCACGTTCAGAGATCTTGGATCCTTCAAAGGAATAGCCTAAACATGGAACAATGCATTTATATCTCCGTTCTCAAACAAAAAAAAAAAACTTTATGTGTGTAGATATTTACCCATATATAAACCTTTAGATTGACTAAAAGAGGATAATAAGTAAACGAAAATAGAAGAAAGGGACATTTACCTGTAAGCATAAGTAGCAGAAATGTGGCTACCGGATGAAGCGGAGGCAGAGACATCTGCTGCTCTGCCGTATGGACCAGCAGACAAAGATGCACCCACTCCCAGTTGCAACTGACCTCCATCAAAAAATGCCTTGACAGCAGCTCTGTAATTCATTACAATAATGGAATCAATCACTTCACCACCTGCTTGGTGACCGAAGCCCTATCAATTTACTTTTGCATGAATAAGAGTGACCCAAAATAAAAAGGTTTTTTTTCGAAAGAAAACTTACAAGAGAAGACATGGAAACACCAGATGGAGCAGACCAACCTTATTCAAACTGTTATAATAAATGATAATGAAAAATATGTATAAACTTACTTCCATCTGGCATTCTATTATTGTTGAGCTTGCTTAGTAAAAAAAGAAGGAAAAGAAGATGTACACTTTACCTTGCAATTATAACACCGCTTCCACTCTTTGCCGATAGCATAAAACCAATACGATAGAGTCGAATTATACAAATACCATGTGCTTCCCTCAATACCGAAGGAGGGATGAGTGTTTTAACATCTCTTCCTTTCTTCGGATCTTTTTTGTATTTAGTATTTAACCCAATTATCTTTAAAATATTATAATAAACCTGTGAATAATTCGAGTATCTGAACTGCACGAGTCGTATCCCCTAATTTAAAACATGTTAAGTATTCACTCTTTCTCTTTTTTTAATTACGAAATAATAACCTTCTAATTCTTTTGCTGT
>VCJM01000289.1:10455-27193 GCA_024139495.1 Backusella sp. ASU-2019c | reverse complement strand
AATTTGGGCACATGCGCCTTCAAAAAAAAAAAAAAAAAGCAAAGGAAAAGTCTGACTTTTCTTTTTCTCTTTTTCTCTCTTTCTTCCGTTATCATTTCTTTAGTCTTTGGTTAATACTACACTTCACATACTCCGTTTTTTCTTTGTTATTTTTGCTGCTACCCTTTCTCATCATAGCGTATATTGCTCATGGTTTGTGCCACCAATTCAATTATTATGACTCACAGCGACATCGAAAATCAAGTATGTGCAAAGTTTAATACGGCACAAGAAGAATCAGACCTTGATATGATTTTGGATGATGACGACGATAGCGATGAGGAGGACTTGAGCTCTCAGGATGAAAATATTACGACTAATTCATCTCCATCTGCTTCGTCTTGCTCCATCAGCACCTCCACAAATAAGCGTATTTCAACGCAACCGCTCTTTTTGAATTTCACTTCAGACCTTTCACCTCAAAAAATGAGTAAAAAGAAGCCAAAGCCAAAGAAGCAAACAGCTTATAGAGTAAATGGAGTAAACATTCTTAACAGGTTTGTATAACAGTTTTCAAAATTGATTGCCATAGATATAATTGGAATTAACATAAAAATCCAATTATTATTGGCACTACAATCATAGGAATAATTTAGATAGTAAAACAGCTATTGAAAGAATTCAGCGTCGCCGTGAAAACCATAATCATGTTGAACGTCGCCGCCGAGATAACATTAATAACATCATATTCGAACTATCTAGTGTAGTTCCGAATGCCACACAGCCTGGACAAAAACCCAACAAGGGTAACATTCTAAAGTTAACCCTTGATTATATTAAGGTAAGCTCTATGTATAATGTTTAAAAAAAAAGCAAGTTAGAGATATCCCAAAAACATTTTTCATATCTCTAAACATTTTTTCCCTCTCTTTCTCTTCGATTTCCCTTTTTTAGGACTTGCAGGCCGAGAACCAGCTTTTGAAAGATCGTCTCAATCCCTCTTCCACTTCGGTTGATGAAAATATTTTATTGAAATCCGCTACTAATTTTAGTCAATCTCCGTCTGCTCCGAACTCACCCACACGATTTGTCCGCAATGCTCTTTCTGTCCAGAGCGTATCAGTCCCGTCCTCTCCTCGTAATCATCACCACCATGAAGATACAGTAATTAATTTAACAACAGCTCCTCCGCTAACACTTCCTCCACAACAGCAGCACCATCATCATCATCACCCTCCTACATTTACTTCGTCTACACCACCACCATCCTCAATTATATCAGCGCATTCAAATACATCTTCACCTGTACCTGCTTCTACTGAATCATGTACCTCTTCTCCATCTATCAGTAACGTATTGATACCAACTGTAACATCTGGTTACCACAATTACCATGGATATCATTATAATTCACCACCCGTGGCTGCACTTTCTGTTTCAATTCCGCAACCACCTCAATTATACAATTATAAGCAACAACAGCAACAACAACAACAACAACACCCTGAAGCAGTTCAGTTTAAGCAAACAAATAATAAGCCAGGAACACCACCAGGTCTTAGACCTCTGTTACCTGCAACTAATAAATATCCCCAACAACAACAGCATCCACCTTCTGTTCGCATGAGTGGGTACGAGAAAATTTATGGCAATGTTTGTCGCTACTAAGGCTACTCTTACCTTTTATACATCCAATTGTAAATACCTTTTTTTTTCAAAAAAAAAAATCTCTCCCCTTCTCTTCCTTTTTCCTTTTTCCTTTTCCTTTTTTTATTTTTATTTTTATTTCTTGTACACTTTCTTCTCTTATAAATAATAATAAAAAAAAATAGATATAAATATCAAAAGACCGATTTATTATTTCATACGTTTTTTTTATCGTTTTTTACTTGTCATTTTCAGATTAACATGACGCTGCTCTAATACGATAGGCTGCAAAACCATAGGTGTACTTTGTGAAGATTCCACTTGAAATTCAGATACCTTTTCCACAATATCTTCTTTCGTTGAAATTTCGGATAGTCTTTTTAATCGTAATCTATATAGGACTTGGTCAATGGCTAACTCAATCTGTAAATGATTCTTAATTATAGATATTTCTATAGAGGAGGATTTGAGTCGATGGTTTTTGGGAGCCTTTTTTTTTTTTCATACTTGGCCATGCAGTTCTCTGTCCCCTATCAAGTGCGTCCAATATATACTGTCGAGTAGGATTTGAAAGAATCTTGAAAAAATCAAGATAATTTACGTCTGGTATTAAAGTAATATCACCAGAGTATTTCTGTGACATGACTGCTTGGATTTTGTAAAATAGGGATGGTATTATACCCAGATCTGTCAACTTGAGAGAAATCCTAATAAGTTATTGATAAAAGAAAAATTATGAGTGAGAGCTTACTTGAGTACATCTGTGTTGAATTTCGGTTTTTGCCATATGCATACAAAACGAAGCTAACTGCCTAAATGTAGATGTTACATTAGACTTTGGCAAGAAGGGAATAACATGCGGATTCACTTGTTCTACAATAAAATGATTCACATTGAAGAGTTCTGACAGTTTATTCATTGGTAGGTCACTAATTTATACTATAGTCAGATATTATTATGTTTAACTATGTACATTTCCTACTTTTCAACAGATCCGTCAATATATAATTGATCTAGTATAATTCAAAAAAAAAATTAACGATCAGAAATAATAAACAAATATTAGTTGTACCATTGGGAGTCCATGGGATGATTCTTCCGTTTTTATCTTTGCTAAAGAGTGGAGAAGAAGAAAAAAAGATTGGGACAGCGCACGAAGCAGCACTATTTAAAAGATAATAATTAGAGTTATCTCGAATAGCATTGATGACGTTGGCACTTTACACAGCGGACCATATTACCTATTTGGAAAAAAAAATGGTGGATGTCAAGCCTAATTATATTATGAATCGTTTAATCAAACTAACCACATCAGGCGCAGTTAAATAATTCAATAATCGAGGCATGTCATATAGTGTAGATGAACTCACGGTGATATTAAGAATAAATCTTGTTTTATTGAACGCCTCCTATTGTTTCATAACAGTCGTAAAAATAAGTAAATATCAGTATATATGCTCATCTATATAGTACCTGGAAAGTAGTATCACCAAAGTTTGCACGCATCGCTTCAATCAAATATTTTACATCAAACACATGACCAGTTGTTAAAAACCGATGAAGACGAGTGAAATAGGATTCTGGTCTATCGCTATACTCGAACACCTCCTAATTAGTTATTTTCAATATTTTTAGAATTCAAAAAGCTTAATGTAGTTTGTTATGGGTATATAATTACTAAATTGATGCCTTCTGGGACAAACATATCACATAATTCGTCTTCGGTTTTTGTACAGACACAAGCAGCTGCAATACTTCCACTAGAAGCACCAGAGATAATACGAGGTAATAGACGTTGCTTATGTAGACATTTGATGGCACCCATGTGATTAATACCTGATTTTTATATTTAAGTTGGCTGTTTCTAATATTTTTATCATTTTTATATTACCAAATGTACCCCCTCCACTTAACAATAATGCAGTTCGTCCAAAACTTTGACGAATATCCATGAAGAAGTCATGTTTTTCTTTTAAATTTAATCCAGGATCTTCAATAGGATCAGCAGGCTCGTCACATAACCAGTTTAGTTGTTTAACCACTTCAGTGATATAATCCGATGTTAGATTTTTTGTTCCTACACGTGCATATGAATAAAGCTAAACCAACGAAATGATAAGTCTTCCATGCTATGATGAAATATTTTAAATCTCACTTTTGGATTCCCCATATCTCCAAGATTTCTTGCTAAGCTAGATCTTAATGCAAATATCATGGCGGATTGGCCTTTATTCGTTGATCTGATCTCTCTTAATTGATCAAGGCGGGCTTGGATTAATTCATAATCATAATCTGGGGATTTTGGATCTTCCTTCCATTTATCCAAACCTTATCCATTTAGCATATGAAAAACATTAAAAGTAAATAAATAAATAAGCATAAGCAAATGATACAAATAAATAAATCTACCATCTATTGTATCAAGTATACTAGTGGCTGTATACCATTCATCATATGTTTTTGCTGTATTCACCATGTTCTCGTAATGGCTCCTTGGGTCACGAGATAGAAAACGACTATAGAATCTCTGTAAAATATATATAAATATGTATTACAAAGTGAAAAAGAGATAAGAGTTTGCATATATACATTTGATAACCCGCTTGATTTTTGACTTGAATCATCCATAGTCTCTGATCCTTCTAAATAAAATACGATTTAATAAAAAAAAAAAATAAGAAAGAGCAAGAAGGAAAAGAAAACGAGATGCAAGAAGGATTAAAATAAACAGTTTTTATTATTTTCACGTGTGAATTTCGATTCACTATAAACTGAAACGCCACGATGTCAAAGGGTGATTATCTTTTGTATTTATTTATTTTTATGTGTTAAGATTTCTAAAATGTTTATACGTATGTATCGTTTTTAAATATCTGCAGAGAGAGCATCTTCTATAGGTGATTGTACTTCCTGTTCCTCTTCCAATTCTGTTTCACCTTCTTCTAATTGTTGATCATCCAACTCAGGTTCCATTCCGACTATTTCTTCTTCAAATGTCATTGCTTCAGTTTCTGCAACAACACCAGCTGCTTTAGCAGCTTCCTCCTCTTCTCTCTTGGCAGCTTCCTCTGCAGCTTTGTCGGCATCTCTCTGTGCTTTGGGTATACCTGAAAGATATTTCCATTTAGGAATATCAGTGCACACCTTCTTCATGTTGTCCGCTGCAGGAGTATACCATGTGCCCTCGATGACATATTTTCTGGAATATCTTAAACAGATTTCGGTTCTAAAGTAATCATATAGATGGCGATTGTGAACACGCTATGAAACATTGGGAAGGTTAGATAAAATGTTTTTTTTCCACTTTTTCGTTTCATCACCCCTATTTACCTCTCTAGTACGATCATGCTCTGCGTATTTATGCGACTGGTGAATCAAAAAATCATTTGGAAGTACCCAAAAGTCCACACCAGAAATAAAGATTTCATAAAGGCAAGCAGCCTTATTGGCACCGTAACCAATGAAACGTTCATCACACCAGGGTGTACCCTCCTTTTTATAAATCACATATGGCTCATAGGCAAAATCATATTCGCTAACCGGATAAATCTCATCGGTGGTGTACCATTTTGAATAGTTTGTAGAGCCATGACCCTGTACCCAGCTACTATGGAACGAATCCAATTTTTGTAAGTCTTGTACTTCCTTAATCACACCTTGTTTGATCTTTGGGAAGGTACGGAAATCCATGCCATCTTTTTGATTAAGGTACTCAAAGGCGGGTACAACTAATGCGGTTTTTCCTTGACGTAAGCGATCGGCAATGTCGGGGTTCTCCCAGATAGTCTTACGGAAGTCAGTGCACAAGTGAAAATCGACGTCGAGCATCATCAGGTAATCGGTGCGAGTGAAGAGCTTGGCGGTGTTACGCCACATGTTGAATTGACGATCAAAATTGTCAATAATTAAGTGTACATCCACGTATTTTTGCATATCGGCATTTTCACTGTAAATTTTTTGAAGCTCTTTCAAGGTGGGTACCTTTTCCTTGTCATCTAAAACATGAATAGCTGCTGATATGGGACCTGTGGCAGGGGAAAGTGATTTGGGAAAAGTTAGAAAAGATTTAACATTTTGGCTCTCCGATGGTATTAGTAAAAAAAAAAAAACCAACCTTTATAATTTGTTGCTAGTCTACTAAGAACTTGGAATCTGTTACGAGTAACAAGAGTTGCCAGAGTAATGTCTTCCTTTTTATTAATAGCGGAGGCTTTGAAATAATAAGGCGTTACGTTGTCATATCCCATACTAGATGAAAATAGTTTGGATTTGAGGAGATTCTCCGATAATGTGTGTGGAGTTCCTAAAAATATAATTTGTCATTTAGATACGTATCTCTTAGATATTAAAGGTGTATTTATGTACCTTTTAAGCTTGGCCATGTTACAGAATCTTTATACAGTTGGTCAATAATGGTCTTTTCCTTTTGAGTATATACAGCTTTTTCTTCTTCATCTTGTTGAATAACAGGCTGTTGCTGTTTTGGTGGAGGCGAATGTGGTTGCTCTTCCTGTAATGCTTCTAAATGATTTACAACTTCCTCTTGTCGAGAATGAACACTACCAGAGCGATGTGCTGTAAAGTAGTGATTTGTGGTATAAAAGAGAGAGATCATGATATATGCAACGACAGCATATTTCAATAATCTCGATATCTTGAACTTTGATTCTAGACGCATTATAATTTTGCGTAATATCGTATTTAAGGAAAGGAGATATAAAAGAAAGTACGTATATATAAAGGTAGCTATATATATATAAATATATATGTATTAATAGTAATATATAAAAGATATATATATACTATAAACAAGAATGAAAATGTAGAAAAATGAAAAGAAAAATAGTAAAGAGAAAAGAAAAAAAAGTAAAGAAATAATCCATTCACAGGTTTATTAGTATTAACCAAGTGGAGAGGATTGTGTTTTCTACAATATTGTCATAATCCAATAAAGGGCAATGTTGTACAGCGGAATATCATTTTTGAATTAAAGGCTATCATTTATTCCTGATTGGTAAAAAAGGTATCACAAAAAGTATTGAATAAGAAATTTAGCTCGTTATTTTTATAACATTTCACTCCCTTTTTTCTAAAAGAAACGAGTCGGAATAGAACTTCTGCTGAACACTTCACGATCGTATGATATGACTTATAAATGCGCATGATATCTACTTACATTATGAATGAAAATTACTTTATTTTTAAATTTGAAAATTCAAAGTTTTAGATTCGTATCTCTGGTAGTGAGAGATTGCCTTAAGAGTTTAGACAGATGTATGGATGGTTCCACAAATCATCGGGTTACTCAAGACTCCAGCAGAATCAAGATCAAATTCATTTACCAATATAAAAGTTGAATTGTACAATAATTTTTCTGTATATTTTGTATTATAAAATGTTGATTAATTTATCAGTAATTTATTTTTTTTCCTTTCCAAATTATATTTTTAAACGCAAATCACTGAAATGACCATATCATCACATCCTGCCATCGTTAGCACACCCGTAAAACATGTACCGGAAATATTAATCTAAATATTTTATATAAAATACAATTAAAATTGATAGGAATATTATAACTAGTAGTGGAGGGAAGAGGTTATATCAGACCTCACAACTAAGCCACTGTAAGATTATTAAAGGAAGTACAGTAAACTTGCGTAGTATATTTAATATATCATTTTGAACTGAAGATGATTAACGAAAAGCGAATATTGGAGTAAAATCAAATTGAATCTATACCTTGTAACAATAAAGTAAATACTAAGTCGTAAATGATGTCTTATCAACATGGAAGTATCTGAGTACTAGTAGAACGCTCAATACTGTTAAAAACGAGAAAGGAATACGCCGCATAGAAAATCTTTCACATATGATGTGATTTAAAACTACAGTCTCTGAATGTCTTTATATGACTATAGGCTACACTATAACATTGCCTAGTAAAGTTGTATGAAAAAATGAAAGTCAAATACAGTGGACTTCTCTCTATTCATCGAATCGATTGCTAGTAATATATTTTCTCTTTTGTTCTCAACATCTGGTTATTTTTCATGTAAAATTCAAGTTTTTGGGCATGAGTGCCCGATTTGCTTTGCAAAACTAAAACCTTATTGAAAATACAAAAAGAAAAATGCAAAGGACATACTTAAAATAAAGAAGATTTCTATGCCATGTAACATGTTGAACTAAATCTTTATTCATACCATTATTCTTCCTTTTAGAAAAAAAAGGGGGAGTCATCAACTGCAGAAGCGACGATAAAAACCTTTTATTTTATTGTTACTTAGCGCTATCCCTTTTTCTGACTTCCTATAAAACTGATGACAAAAGAAATATTTACTCTGCTGGTTTCTTTTTTCGAGTCAACCTAGTTTGAATACAGCCTCTTCAATTTAGCAACTCCTTATCACACTGTGATAGTTGTTCCAGAACTAAAACAAAGATGTTTATACAAGCCTTTTAATTTTTCTTTTCTTTTTTTCCTACGACATGACCATTTTCAATCATAAAAATCATATAAACAAAGACTCGATTCTCAGGTCTTCCCCCAAAAGTATTTAATTATGCAATTAAAAACATTTGGTTCCGATGTTCCTGTGGTTCTTTGTTTATATTATCTTGATGGTGCAACAAGCTTATTATAAATGTTGGTTTTTTATTTAAGGTGTATCAATAAGGTAAGCGTATTTATTTTTTCTCAAAAATTTCGTTTTTAAAACAAACCTTTTCTTTCTTTCACTCTATAGATTTATTTTTTAAAAAAAAAATTGTCTTGTGATATTCCCAACTACAGCGTTAGCTTTCTTACTTCTATATCTACCTTTTTCTCATGATTATGACGGTGGCTCTTAGTTTTTGTTATATTTCCTTTTTGATAGTGAAGTTATTGCATAGTGTTTGAACCATGTGACACAGTGATCCATGCTAAGCTTCAGCCATGGCGCCATATCACTGGAATGTGCTTTTTGCTGCCTCCTTCTAGCTATTTAATCTGGGCCAAAGTCTCTGGATATTGACGCTTAAAAAATCGGATGTAGATTATCCAAAATAGCCTCTGTTTTAAGTACCATAGTCCATCATACCGGCTGTACAGTTTACTACTCCGCGTAATCCGTATGTATGAATATTACTTGTAGAACAAAAATGGTTCTTTTTGATTTGGGAGATCTGAGCATCTCATTCCCAATAGATAATATGTTAGTACTATATATAGATTTCTTTAAAGTAATATTTGCTACAACGCTTTTTACAAAGTAGCTATAGTTATTCTGGATTGGTCGTTATCATTATATCGAAGACATCTGTTGTCCTTTTATAAAAAAGAGGCACGAAGACTACCTTTTCTCTTTTAGGAAAATTAAATTCTTGGTATCATTATTAAATCGATATCCAATTACTACTTTTCTTTGTGTCTTCATTCAGATAATGAGGTTTGAAAAATATAAAGAAAGATTCTCACCAAATTTCTTGGCATATCCAATTCAAGCAATGGAAAAAACCTAAAAGAACCTTTGGTTGGAGTAATTTCAAAAGAAAAAAAAAATATTTAATCGCCACGCTGATGAAACTTGTTTCGCTTCCTTTTCCTTTCTTTCCACACTTATTAATAAACAATGGTATCTCAAAGTGACTTTTATCATCAAATATATCCAGAGTGGGCTACGGAGTACGTGTCTTATCAAGAAATCCAACGAGGACTCACATTGAGCATTGACTGGGACGACACAGATGAACAAGACTTCCAAGCAGCCATAGTAATTGAATTTCAAAAAGTGGACACATTCGTTGTAAAGAAAGAAAAAGATATCCAAGCCAACATATCTTATTACAATCGATTTTCAAGCGCTAATACCGACATAGTTGACACGCTTTTAAAATTAAAAAAATATATCCGTTTCAACTATCAAGCACTAGAAGATTTGATCTATCAGCACAATACAAGAGGAGGAGACTTGATGCCTTTTTTCATTGACCTGAATAAAAAATACAGACTGGATACACAACGTCTATATCCGTTACTACTTCAACTTCATAGTGGGAGTGATGAGGGAAGAGTATTCAATGCAAAGTATCTGATAGATCAATCATATGTCAGTGAAGTCAAGTCTATTTTGTTATTTCATTTACCGACGACAAGAACGGGCACAATCAGTCAAACTTATTTTGATAACTCCAATTTCAAGCACTACACCTCCAACATACAGTGGGACCATGATGCAGAGATGCTTCTATGTCAAAAAGCCGGAGACAACAATACAGTGGAAATCATCAATACAAGCATCAATAACGAAGGGAAGAAATTAGCAACAATGCCAGAAGAAAATGTATATCAGTATCTGCGTTCAAGACATTTGGTAGAGCCAAGGCTTCAAATCAAGTTGGATCAATCTGTATTTTTAAAAAACGTTTTGAGCATTTCACTTGAAAATAACATCATTTTCACAGAAGAAAACGGCGACACCAACACATTTCCTTACGCTGTTCTCGAAATATCTTTGGTGGATCCAGAATCAGACATTGAATGGCTTTTAGACTTGCTAAACTCCAACATTTTATACCCTGTCCCTTGCTATTCCAATGTCCTACAGGGTGTAGCCAGTTTCTATCATAAAAGACTTGCAATTTTACCAGCGTGGTGGCCATCGATAGAGAGTTCATCCAAATTGATTCAATCAAAACCAATGGTGATCCAAACAAGTAAAGGAGGAATATTAACGCACATAAATCAGATTGGCTATTTGGAACAGCAGCTCAGCAAGCAATTGAAAATGGAGGACAGTGATCATTATAAAGCAGGTTGGGAAATGAACCGTTTAGCATCATCATCCACAACAGTTGAAGACGCATTGAACAACAAATCCAGCATTGGTGATGTTAAATATGAAACACAAACAGCAGACAATCGCAACTCGTCTACAGCATTAATCGAACCTTTCGATAGTCGCGAATCTACTACTTACACGCAAACTAAACCCTCGTCGTCCTCTTTGAAACGGAAGATGTCATTTATCGACTATTACGATAAGGAAAAGAAACAAATTCATCTGACTAGCAATCCAGATTACACCATACTTGTTGAGGATAGCGAAGACGAAGAAAAAGAATTAAAAAAGCAAAAGAAAGAAAAAAAGAAGGAAAAAAGACACAGACAGTTTTTAAAAACGACTGAAAGTACAATCGAGCCGAAGCTCTTTTTTGCAAACGAAAGAACATTTATTCATTGGCTCCAGTTTGCTGCCCAGATATTGTCTGCCGCATTGGTCTTGTTGAACTTTGGTGATTTTATAAGTATAGTTTCCGGTGCTACTTTTTTTGGTATTTCGCTAGTGCTGTCACTCTATGCCTTTTTTCGTTACCGTTATCGTGCATACCAAATGTCAAACACACCGCATGACCGTTATGATGATATTTATGGACCGATTGGTTTATGTGTTTTGCTGATTGGTGCTACAGTGGTAAGATATAGAAAAAGAAAAATGATTGGGACTTTTTTCAAGTAAAGCAAAAAAAAAAAAAAGATGAGGAAGGAAGAAAGAGGGAAGGTTCATCAATTTGCTTTCGTATCTAATTTCGATTCTTTTTTACCTTTTAGATGAATTTTGTACTTCGATGGGAGCATCCCTCGGCCAGCGATACTTATCTTGGTATTAGCAATGAAACACAACAGCAGACCTAGCTCAAGAGTAGTTTTAATTACAACAATGGATCATTTATTTGTATATTCTCATATCATTAGTAGCAATAAAAAATATATTTCGGGATGAATCTAAAAATTTATGAATGAGAGCAGACGTACTGAACAGCTTTTCATTGTAATTACCACCCGGATGAACTTTTAGTGATTCTTTGTTTACGAATCCTACAAGTTCTGTATTTTTCTCAATACTATATATCCCGAAGAAATGCTGCATTCATTTTTAGTATTATCGATCAAAATTGCTGTGATGTTTAGTGTAGCATCGATATCCCATTAACGAGCTATTACAGTACAATTTATTCTCACTTCTGCATGACGACTTCATTTTTTTTAGCCTTATCAATAGGTTTCCATTAATTGATTGCTTCAATGGATAGACTAGTTTATTAAGTTGTATAAAAATGGATTATATCAATTTGATTAATGAATGTATTGAAAACATGGGCGCTGAAGTGGAAACTACCATCAAAAATTTCAGCAGAAGAGGTGGAGAATGGCAAAAAAGAACAACAACCTATTTCCGATATTGTACTGTTAGAATCATAAATGAATAATAAACATCTCAGACCTATCAATATTGTTTAATCAGCTCGCTCGACCTTTTTATGGAACAGGTAACAAGATTAATGATGTATCAAAATATATCAACTTTGGCCGTCCCCCGCTTTCGAGCCGGAAAGATCGCTTTCAATCGTGTTGTGTCAATGAATTTATGAATTGGGACATCTGGCTAGAGCCAAATATGTAAAAATAAAACATTGGCTCTCTCCAATCATAAAACTATAACATAAGTACAGTGGGTCCTCTATAAGTTTGCCGTTTTCTTCGATTTCCTACTACTTTAATTTGTCGAATTCAGATATCTTTAAATTTACACCTCAATAAACTCACCAGTTTTGTAGTCTCTTTAGGTGCGAATAACCGATGTATATAAAACATTGCCTTTGAGATTCAAGATTTTTTACGTAATAAACTCATTAATTTACTTACACCAACATCACGCTTGTAAAAATAGAATATTGTGTGCTATTTTATGGAAAGTATTCATGTTTAGCCCTTTCATAAAAGTGTGGATATCTATTAATTTTCAAAGTAAAACAAGCAGCGAGCTTCCAATTTACCTTTGTTTGCATAAACTAATAAAAAATATAAAAAACGATGACAAACATCAATATAAAAAAAGAGAGAGGGAAGTACAATACTTCTTACATTAGAAAGACAGGAGAGATGCTCGTACATTTATTTGTATAGAGTACATTGAGTTAATACCACTTCATGATTTTCTTGTTTGTTAAAATCATTCCTTTCTTTTATAAATAAAGTAAAATGTATGGATCAGTGAGTATGTTTGCTATTCACTACAATTTGATATCTAGAGTTGGTGATCAAAGGAAAAGAAAGGTATATCTACAAGTTTGTACCAAATAGATACACAGCCACGCACCGGCTACATTCTATTTTAAAAAAATCTCAAAGTACGAAAAAAGAAAGACCTGGTTTTCTTTATGGTCCCCTTGCCTGAATCTCCTTTCAACATTGCTTCCTTTCTTTCATGATCGCAAGTATATTTTATTTACTTGGGATGTGTATAAATAGTAATGTCTTATCGAACAACTCTAAATAACCCCTTTTTCCTTTTGTTACCGATTCCCTACTCTGTAAACATTATTTTTTTTGCGTCCATGCCGGTGGTATACGGTGCGTGTTGGAGCGTTCCGCTGGATCGTGCTGCAGAAGAGCGTGGAATACTTAGGGTAAGATAGCTATTTCATGATTTAACTTTAAGATTCCTTTTTCTCAATTAAACATCTATATTAATTCTTTCACGTTATCATCATCACTGATATATTTCTTGGCGAAATTTGAATTGTTTGGCTCACTTTTAACCACATTTCTAAGCCTGTCCCACATTTGTAAAATCGACCCAACCCTTTTTTATTTGTATTTTTGCCCCGTTTCATTTGTATCAATCCAACCTTTTCCCGCCACACTATAAATAAATTAGGGCATTGTCCTTAAGCCGAAAAAAGTGGTAGTTCCTCCTTGCTACAAATCATACTCTCAATTATTTTCTGGAATTACAAAGCCAATATTGGTTTTATTTCTATATTTCACGTGCTTTCTATACTAGAAAAGTGAAAGTAACATCCAAAATACTTGAGACAGCTTTTAAAGAATGAAAGTTTCAAATTCTCGTTTGTCAAAGGTGGGCAATGGTTAGAACGTCATGTTTATAAGGGTTTATTTACAATGAGTCAAATTTAGTGCTTAATCCAGCTATTATTGTTTGCTTACATGACTACTGTCAAGTTTATTTTCTGTATAAAAGGAAAAATGTATAGAAAGGCGCGTTTTTAGACAATCATCTTGTAGGTTTACGACCTTCCAGTACTCATTTAATGATTTCCTAAAAATCGAGGTTCGGAGTTTTTACCAGATATATATATTTTAACTGAATCGAAAGCAAAAAGATAACAAAAATAAACATTAATATTTTTTGTAAAAATTAAAACTTTATGGTTTTCTTTTAAAACCTCTCTTCTCCCCTATATATTTAATCGTTGGCGTTTACTCTCTTATTTTGGAAAGAAAAGGATGAAAATAGAGAAAATTAGCCGTCGTTGGCTTGTATTGGATGATAAATCAGAGTCCATTAAAAAATTGCTGAAACCTGGGCTACACAGCTTTTTCCTGGTAAACTCCGCGAAGTTCCAACATGCCGAAAATACTTTTTTTACTTTTTTTAAATCAACTCACGATCCCGCTTTGCATTTATATATATATTTAATTTTTTTTTAATAATAGATTTTCGTTTCTTCTTCTTCATCTTCTTTTTATCCCTTTTATTTATTCCTTTTATTTATTCCTTTTTTAGATTTAACAAACACCTTTTTGTTTATATATCCTCTTTTGAATGAAGTTTGCAGATCAACTCAAAAAAGATATTTTTGCACCATGGCGTCTCTCCTATATCAATTACGATATATTAAAGACAGAGCTCAAGGCACGACAACTTGATCATGAATGGAGCGAGCGGGATGAAAAGGATTTCATCCAGTTATTGGAAAATGAACTTACAAAGGTATATGACTTTATAACTGCCAAGCTTGGGGAGGTAGAGGCGCGAATCAGTTACTGTGAGCGTACCTTGCAAACATTTATGAACAATCCATCATGGTCATCTGAGCAAAACTGGAATATCATGGATGATGCGCTAACAGAGGTGCTGTTTGATGTCAATGATCTTGCGAAATTCACACGACTCAACTATATTGGGTTTCAAAAGATATTAAAGAAACATGATAAATGGACAAAGCTTCACTTACAACAGGATTTCATCCCTCAGCTGCGCGCCAAGCCCCTGGATAAGCAACGCTTCGATGTGGCTATTGTTTATATCTCTGCGCTTCATGATATTTGTCGTTTGCAAGGTAAGCCCCGTACGGGTAACTCAGCATCTGGTGGTGATCAAAATGCCTTTGAAAGAGCAACTGCAAAGTACTGGATCCATCCTGATAATGTCACTGAGGTCAAGTCCATCATTATGCTTCACTTACCCGTCTTGATCTTCAACAAGGAGAAGAAGTTTGAAGTTCCAGATTCTGCCATCTCCAGTATCTACTATGATAATGAGGATTTCGATTTATACACGGGTCGTCTGCAGCGCGATGAGGGTGCAGAGGCCATTCGTTTCCGATGGTACGGTCCCATGGAATCCAAGAGTGCCTTTATAGAACGCAAAACACACCATGCTTCCTGGTTGGATGGTGCCTCTGTAAAGGATCGTTTTAGATTGGATATTGACGATGTTCCTCGCTTTATTGAAGGTCAACTCACTGCAGATACCATTACCCAGCGTCTTCGTGATAAAAATGTAGATGATAAGATTTGTGATGATACACACTTCATTGCATCGGGTATTTACAAATCGTTAACAGAGAAGAAGCTCAACCCTGTATTAAGAGCGTTTTATAACCGTACTGCTTTCCAGCTCCCGGGTGACCAACGTGTACGTGTCAGTTTGGATACCGACCTTTCATTTATTCGCGAAGACAATTTTGATGGTAAGCAGAGGAGAGGCGAGCAAGATGAAGTGAAGGAATGGAGACGGCCTGATGTTGGCATCGACTACCCATTTGGCCAGCTTGATGAATCAGAGATCTGCCGTTTTCCATATGCAGTGTTAGAGACCAAGTTACAAACACACCTGGGCCAAGAACCACCACAGTGGCTTACAAAGTTGGTGGACTCTCACTTGGTACATGAAGTGCCCCGTTTCTCAAAGTATCTTCACGGTGCATGCTACTTCTTCCGCGAACAAATGCCCTTGCTGCCTTGGTGGTTACCCGAGATGGATATCGATATCCGAAAACCTCGTGCTACTAATTTTGGTCTTACTCGATCAAAGTCGTTCAAGCCTTTGATCGATGGTCAGTATCGTCGTGCAATGGAGGACGAGGAGCGCCGTCTTAACGATGTCGCAAAGAAGACAACCACAAGAGGTACAAATGGTGGCCTTAAACGCCGTAGCCCAAATACCTCACCTGCTCCTCAGGCTGCTCAAAAGTAAAAAAAAAATGGTAATGGTGTGTTGTTGTTTGTGTTTATTAAATCAGGCTATTTTTGGATATACGCGCATACGTACACACCAACAGTACGATAGAAAGCCCCCTTCCCTCCAACTCTCTCTTTTATCATTTGTTCCTTTGTTATTATTTTTTTTTTTATTATTATTTTTTATGTTCATCATATCTGTCGTTTTTGTAATGTACATAATATACAAAAAACAAAAACTAAATGAAAAATCACTTTAATAAAACAATATGTGTTCTCTCCCTGATCATGATGTATTATTATTTTTGTGCATCTGAGATACAAAAATAGAACAAGTGCCAGCATGTGAGAACACGTTTCTTGCCTTTTTGTGCAATGTTTATTTTTAATGTACATTTCTTGGGTAATCAAGAGACATTGTGATGATTCGATATCTTTAGAGCTGCATTAAATTTTCTGAACAGGAAACAAATTCTTCTAAAATCAATAAAGAAAGTACTTTGGTGTGGAGATGCACTTTTAAGTCTATTAAAGATAGAACAGATTCACAAAAAAACTATTTGTAGGCTCATAAGGTCCTGATGAAGACCGTCTTTGAACGTTATCAATATGCTACGCCTTTGAGTTAGACTCACAGACCTTTTCTAAGCCTCAGCCATATTCATTTGAGCTCATATCCATCTTTTGAGGCCGAATGAGGGCTATTGAGGAATAGCAGGTATATGTTTTTCGGGCGTAAGAAAGCGTCGGAAAAAAAACTGGTAACTTAAAAAGGCAGTTGCACAAAGTTTCCTCTTTTATTGGCTCCAACAAAGTGCATGGTGACCAAATTTTTTTTCTGAAAAAAGTGACTGCATT
>VCJM01000288.1:13172-35311 GCA_024139495.1 Backusella sp. ASU-2019c | reverse complement strand
AAAAAAAAAAAACCTGCCTTTTCTTTTACCCTTTCTCCGTTTACGCTTACACACATTTTTTTGGTTCTAATATTTGAACTGATGAAATGAGAAAAAAAAATGAATTACGAAGGAAAAATAAAATCATGTCTCTATAAAGACAGTGTGTGTTTCTTTATTGTATAGTATTGTATTTGTTTAGAACTTGGGCATGCCATTTACTTTGGAGGGAGTCTAAAAAAAAAGCGAGTTTATATCAATAAGTATCATTAAAGTATTGTTAGGATTATAATTATACAATAAACATACCATAACCTTCAAGAACTCTTCAAAGTTGATCAAACCATCACCGTCTACATCGGCAGAAGCCATCATTTCATCAATGTCTTGTTCAGAGACAGATTTACCTACAGTCGTTTGATTAGAATTTAGTACGTATACTTTTAAACGATGACTGAGGATGAGGGATTTCAAGCCTTACCAAAGTGTGCAACACCTCTCTTCAAATCTTCAGCACTGACTTGACCATCATTGTCTGTATCAAGGGCTTCAAAGACCTTAGTAACACCAGCTTCAGGATCTTTATCATGTTGCTGATTTGTAATAAATAGATGAAACATAACATAATTAGTAGATGATCTTTGTAATCTCATAAATTAATCCCTCTTACCTTGGTCATGACTTCTAAGAAAGCTTCAAAGTCGAGCTTACCATCGCTGGAGGGATCAGCGGCTCTGAGCTGCATGGGTATTATTTAAAGTTCATTGGATCAGAAAAACATTAAATCACTCCACTTTTTCCTTTCCTTTCTCTTACCTGAGCCTTGATTTCATCGTCTGTTACATCAACCTTGGCAGCTTTGTAAATTTCCTTCAAAGAAGCAGCGGTCAAACCATTACCACCGGTAAAGTTTTCAAAGGTCTTCTTCAAGTGGTGGATTTCAGCGTCTGTATAGGTAGTGGGTTCGCTCTATTTTCCAACATGTCAATATATATCTTCATATGTCAATGACTTTTTTTTTACTACTTACCATTTTGTCTTTGAAAGGGGTGAGAAAAAACTTTTGTTGTAAAAAGGATAAAAAAAGAAGAAAGAGGTAAGTTTTTTAAAAAAAAAATGGAAAGTTCACATCTAAATTGATTTACAAAGTACAGAGTAAATAAAATCAATCATGTTATAAGAGAATATTAGGAAAGCTTGTGTATCACATCAGTCCTAACAAACAATTTAGTGCGACAGTCGTAATAGTTATTCCCTACTGTTTTCTTGATCTCGCATAATGTAAGCAGGTTTTTCGGTGTGAAGCGAAAGTGTGATGGTTGAAAAAATAAATCAACTTATAGTTATAATTTGTATATAAATGAAACATTCGCTAAAATGGTTCACGCCTAATCGAATAAGAAAGTGCATTCACATTGTCCCACTTTCCCGTGTACACATGATTTGATCTAATGATGGTGATCTGATTATTTAGCACATTAAAAAAAAGATAATTCGATAAAATACAACGTATGCAGTTTTTTTATTGTATAAAATAAGATAGAGGAATAATAATATGGGAAAAGAAAAACTTAACCCTCTAAAGAAGATGTATAAAAAGAAAATTGATAGTAAAAGAATAAAAAAAAATAATATAAAAGTTATTTTTAAAAACTATTTTTTTTCAAACTTTTCCTTTTTACTTTCTTTGTAGAATGTGCCTGGGATTTTTTTATTATTATTTAATAAATGGGAACACCTTGAGTTACTTCTTTGGGCTGCATTGCTTCACCAATTAATGCTCTGCTAAGGAAATTATACTCTTCCTGGTAGTGCTTCTTCTTGTTACCTGTGGCAACAGATGCAGATGGGGGACGACCAACATATTGAGCTGTCTTGCCGGCATGATGAGCAGTCTCAGACAAAGCAGTTTCGATTCTTGGACCCACGTGCTGGTATGCTCCCATATTCAAAGGCTCTTCTTGACACCAGATAACTTCGGCATTAGGGTACTTATCAGCATGTTCCTTGATTTGCTCGAAGGGGAAGGGGTGCAATTGTTCTACACGAGAGATGGCGACATTGGTGATCTTGTTTTGATCACGTGCCTTCAAAAGAGCATAGTAAACTTGGCCAGTACACATAACGTGCTTGGTGATCTTTTCAGGGGCATCCAAATGCTCAGGGTGCTCATCAGGCAAGTAAAGTTGGAAGCTGGACTCACCGGTCAATTCAGAGATATCAGACTTGACCATGGGGTGACGAAGCAAAGACTTGGAGAAAGGCAAGATCAAAGGTTTACGGAATTGACGGCAGATTTGACGACGCAAGACGTGGAAGTACTGAGCAGGAGTGGAGGCATAGACGACCTGCATGTTACAGTCCTGGTGCTGTCTGGACAATTTCTCAGGGGAAGGATAGACGTAAGGGTTCTCATCACACAATTGGAGGTAACGTTCAATTCTGGAGGATGAATGCTCAGGACCCTGACCATCATAACCGTGAGGAAGAGACATCACGAGACCAGTACGTTGGAGCCACTTTTGTTCACCGGCAGCTAAGAACTGATCAATGATACATTGGGCACCGTTAGCGAAATCGCCGAATTGGGCTTCCCAGGAAACGAGGGTATCAGGGTTAACGAGTGAATAACCCAATTCGAAACCAAGAACACCATACTCAGAAAGAGATGAGTTGGAGATGGAAAGGGCAGCTTGTTCAGGGCTGATGTTGTTCAAAAGGGTGTGCTTGCTACCAGTCTTTTGGTCGTGAAGGACAGCATGACGTTGAGAGAAAGTACCACGTTCAACATCCTGACCAGAAATACGGACGTGCTTACCTTCACTCAAAAGAGTACCCCAAGCCAAAGATTCGGCAGTAGACCAATCAATATCCTTACCAGCATCCAATGCCTTTTCACGGTTCTGCAAGATACGCTTCAAGTTGCGATGGATGTTGAAGTTGTGAGGAAGAGTAGTCAAGGCCTTACCAACGGTTTGGAGGGTTTCAAGAGGGACACCGGTAGGAGGGTGGGGAAGGATCTCTTCAGCCAATTCTTTGGGGGACTTGAATCCGGGCCAAGAGCTGGACAACCATTCGCTAGAGGTAGGCTTATAGTCCTTGCTGCTGGAGTAGCTCTCCTCAAGAATACCCCAAACACGCTTCTTATTATCCTGAATTTCTTGTTCGGTCAAAGAACCTTCCTTCTTCAACTGAGCTTCGTATTTCTTGGCAACGGGTTCCTGCTTGGCAATGGCTTCGTACATGCGAGGTTGGGTGAACATGGGTTGATCGGTTTCGTTGTGACCGTGCTTACGGTAGCAAACCAAATCAATAACAACATCCTTGTGGAAAGTTTGACGCCAGTCAGCAGCCAATTGCATGACATAGGTGACAGCCTCGGCATCATCACCGTTGACGTGGAAAACGGGAGCATTGATGGATTTGGCAATATCAGTACAGTAAGGAGTAGAGCGACCATAGCGAGGATCAGTGGTGAAACCAATCTGGTTGTTTACAACAACGTGGATAGTACCACCAGTGGAGTAAGATGGAAGATCGTGGAAACCCATAGTTTCGTAAATGATACCCTGACCAGCAAAGGCGGCATCACCGTGGAGCAAGATGGCCATGGAGTGGTTACCATCAGTATCCTTACTGTAGGATTGAAGGGCCTTGGTCTTACCGAGAACAACGGGGTTGACGGCTTCCAAGTGAGAGGGGTTTGCAACCAAGGAAAGTTGTACACGCTTACCGGAGGGAGTAGGACGAACATAGTTCATACCGAGATGGTACTTGACGTCACCGGAACCTTCCTCAGAGGGCTCAAGGGCACCACTGAATTCACAAAAGATGGATTCGTTGGGCTTACGGACGACGTTGGAAAGAACGTTAAGACGACCACGATGGGGCATACCAATAGTAATAGATCCGACACCAAGATCAACGGAACGATCAATCTACGTAAATGTTTCCCCATTAGTACATTGTGGCATTTTAAAACCTCCAAGTGCAATGGCCAGGATCATGATGGTCATGAATGCAAATGGCTCGTTCTGTTTTTATCTTTATGAAACTTACCAAAGCCTTCATACCAGGGATCAAAGTTTCACCACCCTCAAGACCAAAACGCTTCTCTGAAGGATACTTTGAAGCAACAAAACGTTCAAAACTGTCAGACCATGTCAAACGATCGAAAATCATCTTCTTTTCGTCGACGCTGTACTTGTATGGTTGAGGTGTTTCGATGCGTTCACGAATCCAATCACATTGAGCACGATCAGGGATATGAATATATTCGACACCAATGGAGCCACCTATAAGATCCAATGATTAGGCCCAAAATAATAAATAAAAATAAAAAAAAACACCCTAGTGTATTTGAAACTCAGGATGTTGGCTTGCCCCAGCAGTTTCTTTAATACATTATTCAAAACAATGTTATACTTACAGTAAATCTTCTTCAAGTGGTCGATGATTTCGCGAAGAGTCAAAGTTGCACCGGAGCTGGTGAAGGCAGGCAAAATACCAGGACCAATGGTGAAGGTTCTGTCAAGATCGCTATCCTTGAAACCATAGTAGGTATGAGCCAACTCTGGAGGAGTAGTCGAGTCGAGGTCAGCGTGCTGGATACCAAGAGGGTCCAAGTTGGCAATGTGGTGACCACGAACTTGATAAGCTCTAGTGAGAAGTTGAATTTTCATGTGATCGATAACGTCCGAAGAAGCACCAGAGATACCGGCACCAGGCAAAACTGGTAAGCGAGCACTAGCAGAGGGGACGATGGTAGGAGGAGGGCTATATGCTTGGCCAGGGCTGACACCGTTGGCCATGTTTTTGAAATACACCTGCCAAGACAAATGGACAGAGCTGGGATCTTTCAACCAAGCCTCATACATCTCCTCAATATAGTTGGCAGAGCTACCGTGTAAGAATCCATCGCTGGTCTCGGGTGCAGCATAGCGTGCTCTGTTGGTGTGGAAGGATGCAACAGGTGCACGCATAAAAGACTGCTGTGCAGTCTTGGGGAGTGCATTTACAGAGGCTCTAAAAGACACTCTTGAGAGTGCTGCAAATCTATACATTTTTTTTTTTACTGCAAAAAAAAAAAAAGATAAAAAAGATAAAAAGAAGAAAAAAAAGGAAAGGGGTGTAATCTAAAAATGTTGCGGGGTAAAAAGGTTTTTGAAGGGTTTTTTTTTCATATTCCACCATTGCGTAGTGACGTAAAAAAAAAGAAGGCCCGGGATTTTATTTTTTACGTTTACGCGTGGCTAATGTTTTTTGCCTGTTTTCCAGTACAGAACCATTCCTTTTCTTTTTCAATGCATGTTTTGTACATAAATGTTTATAATATCGTAATTGATCATATTCTATATGCTAAATAAAGTTCAATTCATCGTTTATTCCGTTTATTATGACCTTTAACATGTCCCTTATCGTAACGGGTTGGATGGCTCTTATTATGGAAATAGGAACATCTGACAAATGTTGTTTGAAGTGAAAAGCTTTGAAATCCCGACATTTCCATGTTGCTTTCTTTTTATTTTTTTTGCTTTTTAAAATAATGGACAAGCTTCCGCTTGAAATACTACACAAGATATTCGCTTTGCTGGCTTTGAATGAACGACTAACTTGTGCTTTGGTTTGTCGTAGTTGGTGGCGTGCGTTGGATGACCACTGTCTATTCTACAGTGTCGAAATAAAAGCAAGGTATTATTACTTTGGCCGATTTATAAACATGATGCAGCAATCCCCTCATCGCGCAGCACAAGTTCAAGAATTGAATCTGGATCATTGCATTCCACATTTTTTTAATAAGAGAGATCTCTGTGAATTACTTCCTAATATACAACATGTAGCGCTCGCGAATAGCACCGCTCATACCGATTTTTGGAAGCCTTTAAAGTTGGCACAAAGAACAGCAAAAGTCGAATCCATCTCTGAAAGCGCCAATTTTGAATACACTAGCCAACTGATTACCTCGGATCTCTGTGGGCAGCTTCGATATCTCAAATTGGACTTTTACACTACATGTGTTCACCATGATAAAACTATAGCCCAGCTGAAGAATATGCCAGTTTTACAAACACTCATTCTTCGTCATATGGAACTCAAAGTAACTGATTTGGAGACATTACACAACAATATCCCATCTATTAAAGACCTGAATTTACACGATTTTATGATATGGAATAGTTCAATGCCACAAGTTGTCATGCCAACTACTTCCCTCAAGACACTTTCTCTTTCCATCAAAATGTGTGATCGCAATACCTCGCTGATTGACTTGTATCAATACATGACCAAAAAGTATATCCATGTAACTCATTGGAACCATTCACCAAAGATATGGCTCTATAGTCGCGTCAATATCAAACAAGTCTTTGAAAATGGCTATCTTCCATTTTTACAACTTATTGGTCCGACTCAAGATGAGCTTGTCTTTTACTTTCTACAAAATGGAAATGATGTATTCAAAGTATTAGACGAGAGTGGTTCCCAAATAAAAAAGTTTAGCTTTAGAAAATGCCAACAAGAGACTTTGTTTCAAGATCTTGCACAATCCAATCAAGCCAAATACGTAAAGAGCCTTTCACTCTATGAAACAGCCATTGGTTCACTCGATACTCTTGGATCTATGATCTCACTAACTACGTTAAATATATCTCTGGGTAGTGAGTCCTTTCATCTTACAGATTGTTTGAATGCCTGTCCATCTACATTGAGGAATTTTTCATTCAAACATGATCATGTTGTACTTGATCGATCCACAACACACGAGACTTTTATCGAAAACTTGACCATTACATCTCGCACACTTACCAAGGAGTTTGGTGAAACAATCTCTTTTTGTTTTCCTAAATTGGTTAATTTACAGATCCAAGGTGCTCTACTGGAGGATGTCATTCTAACACCACAGAGCCCTCATTTTCAGACGGCTAAGGTTAGCCCTATGCCATTTGAAAAAGAGTTTGTCTTCTCATTCAAATCAGCAAATAATCCTAAACCTCTGTTGTGTCTCTGTGGATGGAATAAATCAGGTTTTACAGGATATAAAGCCTCAAAGCATTTACGAAAATTATTCTTTGACTATTCCAAGGAACAGGTGTTGGATACATCAGACCCGCCTTGTATTAAAGTTCGTTGTTGTTAATCCATTTCCATCAGAAATCATACGAATAAAATAACGAATAGGACCATATCATATCATAGTATATCATATATTCTAATAAACAATAAACATAAACAATAATCCTTCTGGAATATATTCCATGAGGTATTCACTCATCTTTTAATCGATGTCATAATCACCTATGTAATCGTTTTATCATGCATGATGATGGAATACACTGAATAATGTATGACTGTTTTATATTATTGATTTTTGCGAGAGCGAAAAAAAAAACATTATGTTATATCGACTCCCTTAATTATGACCAACAAATAATTGTCAGCCTCTTTTCTTATTCCAAAATAGATTAAGATGACTCTCAAGCAAAAATCGCAATGTTGGTGGAACAAAGACAAAGGATGTGGTTATAGGCTATCTAGCCATGCTTTTATTCTCCAATGAATCATTTATTTTCTTTAATCATAATCATTTTTATTTTAAGGTGATGATGGGGGGGATAGTTTTATAATACATATTTATGGGCTGATGAAATCCTCCCAATTGCGAACAGTCAATACATCGACTCCGAAATCCAAGTCTTTTATGTTTTTCTCAATTGATTCCATTGTTCTTCTCTGCTGTTCTTCAGCAATCCAATCATTGCTACTATCCGAATCATTGGAATCTTCTGATACCGGAGAATCTTCACGAAAGAACAAGTTGGTGTTGGTAGCACCGACAGGGGGAGAGAGACACTCAAGTGTATCTTGTAAACTCGAATCATATATAATTTCAAGTTTTTTCAAGCTTAAAGCAATGTTTCTCTATCAATACATATATATTAAACAACATAATCATAATCTACTATTCATTAATCTTACTTGTAAAGAAATCACTGTCATGAGAAAAAGGGCAACCTGGGGAAGATGGTGCAGTGGCGAGGGAGGGACTTGTGCCTTGGCTTTTTGGTAGTGGACAATGTCTCCATGCTCAGTGATTCTTGAGCCGTATATTGTTAATGTTAAGCCATAGAACTGCGCACTTAATACTTCAATATGCTCTAGGTTTGGAGGATACGGGATTATTGACTTTAGATATAAAAGTCGCTTTTCTCGTAGTTTGTTTGCTTTTTCGATATCAACTTGCACGGCACTTTTCGATGCGTCCTCTGGTTTGTCTTCGCATGTGAATATATCACCGTATCCATGATTGAACAGTATTAAGTCTACTTTAACGTCCTTCTCTTTTTCATCGATCTTTCTAACCTTTTTGAGATACTTAATGGTGGAGGCATGGCACTCCGATCTATATATAAGTTGAGTTATTGTGAGTTGGGTATTTTTTTTATTACTATCATTAGTTGGTTACCTCTTAAGGTTAAAATTTTTATCAAATAAAAACGCCGAGTCGAATACTTCAGAATATACATGCATTTGATACCATGTTTCTTTATGCTCGCTATTGGTAAGTAATTCACTCTGCCACATTTCAGGCCTGACACAATAGGATTTTTAATAAGAGTGATATTAATAAAAGTGCATTGATATAATTCATCTTACTTACAGATTGGTTAATGCAATTGAAAAATATGTAAACGAACCAGGCTGGGACACCAGGGAGATACTTTTTACAAGTGATTCAATATCTTGTAATGTTTTTGATTTTGTAATATTGAGAAGGAATTTCCGTTCATCTTTTGTGACTGCAAGTACGAGTGGGAGGTTTAAGCGTGTGGCCAATTTCTTTATTTCATTCTTAAACCTTGTGGGGAGCAGCCCAGGGACGGTCAAATCCAAGGTATCATTAACACTACTACATGTAATACAGTAAATCCTAGACTGTAGTAGCACAGAGCTTAGAGACTTTGTCAATTTAGCTACTTTTTTACTCTTAAAGGGTTCCATACCTGCCTTAGTGTTCTAAATACACCTTTGAAAACCGGAAACAAATATCCGGACCATATTTTTCTAAAATATTTATTATACAATGAGACTTTGTGTCTTTTATAAGCTGTAGAGTAAAAGCTTACCTTGCCACATTACTATCGCTCATAACCTTGATATAGTCCCTTGATATTCCCTTTGAAAGTTGGATTCTTTCACATTGACTACAAACGATGTTTTAAGTGACATACTACCAACTTGTAACTTTAACTAATGCTTGATAATACTTACATTAATTTAAGGTAGATGATAATATTTCCATGAGTGAAGAAGTTTGAATGATATTCCATGTTAGGATGATGAATAATTGTAGAGAAAGGAAGAGGAAATAAAGTAAAAACAAATAAATCGTTTTAAGTAAGATAAAAAACAATCAATATATCTTTTTCTCAGGGAGAGAAACAATGAACCAGAGCGGGGGTTTAATCAAACAATGAAAATAATGCGTTTCTAGACCCAAACCAGTTTGTCTTTAAAAATAACCTCCTTTTATGTGAGATAATAACATCTATTTTCTAGAAACTCCCTTCATTATACCCTCGTCATTTCTTTTAAATGAAATAGTAAAAGAAAAAAGGAAGAAATAAAATCCGTATCCTCTTTTTGAAACGAAGAGTAATCAATTATCTTTTTTTTTTAGAAAAAAAAAGAGCAGCAATTAATATGCACGAACATGCAAGATAAAAGAACAAAAACAAACAAACCAATGTCTCATTGGTTTTTTATTCTCAGGAGTGGCCTTTTTTGAATAAAGCAATGATGTTTATTTACTATGGATTATGTTTATTACATCTATAGCTTTGTGTTCATTCTGTACATTATTGAATTCCCATTTACTTTATGTCTATTATGGATAAGCCTATGTCTAGTCCCCAGCTTTAATTGATCATTTAAGTGCTTGTGTTGACTAAAACTATGTGCCACTATAGCTTAGATAACCATTTAGAAACTAGAAACACCATCTTCAATCTTTGAAATCCAAATACAGGGAAAGAAGCTGGCCACATAAAGCATCTCATATGGACCATTCAACTTTTATGTAAAGGAAACCTAGAAAAAAAAAAGTTTTGGAATATCAAAAACTGGTGGATCAATTCATCAACGCACTATAGTTTCTCTGTTGGAATATGTTCCATTTTGCAAATAGGGAATAATGGCTATGCTGCATGGCGAGCATTTTCAATGAAAGACAGTTGCACAACAATCTAAAAACACCCTTTTCCAATTCAATGAATAGACTGACTTTATGACGTTTTATTTGTTTCTCCAAAGTACAGTGATGATTTGGTAAACTCTTTTTTATTACTTTTATTAATGAATATACATAATGAACGATTTGATCATGTTAGTCTTCCTGTTCTAATATAATTTGTGACTCATTGAAACCACACGTTCTTTTTGTGAAGGAGACGATTGAAAAGATAGGTCTTGTTTTCACATCTTCATATTTTATACAAGTTTTCTCGCCGTTTTCGAATGTATAGTATAGAGGCTTGGGCTGGGTTGGACACCTATAGGAGAAAGCTTGGATTGAGGCAAATGGTAAAAATTGGACTAGCTTCAAAGTTTGGCTATGTAATACTACATTCAGATTGTTAATTATAAGACCTTGGAGGCATAAATAAACCAATTCGGGAAAGCAAGTGAGGGCTGTATCCACAATGTCACTTGTAATGTGCTTGGTGCCGATGTATAACATTTCGATGGAATTCGTCTTACAACGCATTGGATCAACTTCCAAATAGTCAGAATGAACTTGGAGATCTTTCAGTGTATCAAGTAGCGAATTCAAGCAATCGGTGAGGTCGATTTTGTTTGAACTACCAATACAAACGCTGCAAAGTACTCATTCTCTAAGTACTGTAAAATGCTGAAAATGTTGAAAAGAACCGAGTTCTGTATCGGAAACATCAAGCCTTTCAACGTATCGACACTGATTGGATTGGGCAAAGTCTCGAAATAAGGTTTCTCCAAGACTATCCTTCACCCAAAAATCCTTAATTTGACAATCCCTGCCATCCAATGCCTCGAAAACATTGATATTTTCTGGTATATACTCAAGTTCCAGTTCAGAGCGGGTTGATGCAACGAGTGATGAAAATTGAAGGAATCCATTTTCATATATAAATTCTGAATCTTCCTCTCCGGTAAGTCCCTCATCACGATAATCCCATGCAGTTACACTGATATACTTTTGAGTCACATAGCGATACCATTTCATATAGATCTCGAGATCATCAATAAATCCGATTTCAAAAGACATAGTTGCAAGTTGGGTCGTTGGTATGATAACTGGCGGCATTTCGCTGTCTTGTATTTTCACAATGTTTAAATTGAGGGACTGGAGGGATGGGATGTTCTTATGCAAGAGTTCCACATCTGCTACACGAAGAGAGGGCGTAACGAGAACGAGTTTCTCTAAAACTGGCATGTTTTTCATTTGAGGAAGGATTGTCTCCCAGCCGATGCTTAGACCTTTGAAATGTAAATCCAGGGAAAGAAGCTGGCCACATAGATCAGAGGTCATCATCTGTGATGCATATTCGCATAAGCCGTTGTCAGTGATATATCGTACTTTTGACTTTGTTTGTGCTGTTTCCACAAATTTGCTAAAATAAGAAGGGCAATCGCATCCGTAATTTATCTTGCACCCCATGTCGATTATTCGTAAGTTAGGAAACATGTTACAGAAGTTTCTTTTAACAAGTCCATCCTTGAAACAAAGGGATAATTCCAAGTCTTCCACTTGGGCTTTGCGATGAGGTGATTGCTCCATCATGTCGATGAATCTGATGAATTGTTCTTCTTTTTCTATTTTCACACTAACGAGTAAACTACGTCTATCCAACACCGACCACCAGCTACTGCAAACAAGTGTACAAATCAGTCTCTCCTTCAGGTTAAGCTGAATAAATACATTGTGCAATAACTCTGGAGGAAAACGGTCCATATTGATGTGATAAAAAGAAGAGAAAGATGCCTTCAAAAGTGACAAGTGCGGTCAATCTATAAATGGAAGTGATTGACTGAGATGAATTAAAGTAGTTTTTGCTTAAAGGCCAGATAACCTAGAAAAAAATCTTCGGGTGTGTAGCCAGTCATATTCACATCTACTTTACAACACAGGGTACTCTACAGAGTATATGAATGCTACCATTAGAACCTTTTGAGAGGCAAAAATCGAATATATATTAAAACAAACTCATGGCTATTTCTACCTGTCAAGAACAGACGACTGTACTATGCTTTTCTATTTTAAGGTACGTGTGATGCAAGAAAAGTGATTCCGCCAATCATTGATCAGACTAATAAATATATATGAAACTCAACAAAACCTTCTCTTTTTGTTTCCAAATAAAAACAAATAAAAAACAGATGCACCTTCTTCCTCCCGAAATATGGCAAAGAGTATTCATTCAACTTGAGCTTAAAGACCGATTCAGCTGTACACTCGTTTGTCGTAGCTGGTGGAATGTACTCGATCGAACCTGCTTGCTCTACAGTATTACCATTCGCAAGAATGAAAAACAATTCTTCAAGTTTATGGACATGCTTGAGCACTTTCCTCATCGCGCCGCGCAGGTTCATGAGTTGGATTTATGCGATAGTATCGACGAGGATTTCGATAGGCGAGAGATTTATGACATCTTTCCAAACGCGCGAATAATAAATGTGGCTTATGAAGAACGCAATGGATCTATGAGGTGGCCTATCGAAGAATCGGAAATGAAGCACTCCAAATCAATGGTTGAGGTTTTAAAAGACAGTGAATATTGCCAGTTAACCTTGCAAATCATCAACTCAAACATGGGCGAGCGGCTAAAGCAGCTTGATTTGAATTTCCATAAAAAATGTGGCTGGTTCCAGGTTATTCTTTCTCAACTCAACAACATGCCGGTATTGGAAGACCTTACTCTAAAATCACTTATCGCGACGGTGCTAAACTTGGAAAAGCTACATACAAATTTGCCAACGATTAAAAGTTTGACATTGCATAATGTCCGTCCTTGTATTAGCGCTATTCCAGAAAATATAACACCGGCTACTCTCACAAAGTTGGATTATTGTTCGACGTTTTGTGAAAACCAGGCAGCGCTTCCGAATTGGTACCAATATATGAGCATAAAGTATAGCAATGTGACTCGAATCAAGTATAGTGACCAGAATTTGCAGTTTATTGATATGGATGTCGCACAGCAAATGTATGAGAATGGGTTTCTTCAATTTTTGCAGCTGATTGGCCCATCTACACCTCGTCATGTACTTTGTAAAGTACCAGACGGAACCAACGTATTTGAACCTTTGGATAATAGCAACTCTAAGACAAAGGCATTCACTTTCCATGATTGCCAAGGTGGCACACTGTTTGAATTCCTTGCTCAGTCTAATCAAGCCAGATATGTCGAAGAAATCAAGCTGTACAAGACACAAATTGGTACTCCAGATAGCCTACAGAGCTTAGCATTGCTGACCCAAATAGACTTGAATATTGATCCCACCTATCACGGAACAGAAATTGATTTTACCAGCTACTTGAATGGATTTCCTCCGTCATTGGAGCGTTGTGATGTGAAATGTTCAAATGTATTTGTCGATCCAAAATCAACTCGCTCGAGCTGTATCAAAGACTTGTGCATCGAATGTGAAGAACTTACAGAGGCACTTGGAGATGTCCTATCAAACTGCTTTCCCCATTTGGCAACATTGAGTATCAAAGCAAATATGTCAGAGCATGTCAATATCAACATCCAAAGTCCTGATTTTAACAGGGCCACCTTTATAAATCCAAACAGCTATTCCACCGGCTGTGTATTTACTGTCAAGTCTGCAAGTCAAATTGAGGCATACTTTTGGCATTCGGATAGCATCAAGCGTATGGACAACGCGCAATATCGAGGAGTACCATATATCACTCTTGCAACTGCCGTAGAGACAAAGCCAGCCGTATTTGACAATCATAGCCAGGCCATTCTGATACGGGCATTTGGTTCAAATTGAGCCTAGTTTAGATCACTTTATGGGGGTTTACTTCTGACGACGCTCTTTTTTTATGTTGGCAAATGTTGGATGGTCACCATGGTGGCGTGCTCTTGTAATAAAAGGCTCCTTTTCTAAATTAAAAAAGGTGTACAATAAAATACATAAAGTTAATAATAGACATGTTTATCTTTTTTTAGTAAAATCAAACTGGCAGTACCATTTTAAGGTATTTTGTACAACCATGTTGTTGTTAATATAAAAGCCACATGCATAAAAGTGAGAACACTGTGCTTTTTTTTATTATTATTTTATTTATTTTGTCGTCATGAGTCACTTACCCACTGAAGTTCTAAACACCATCTTTAGCTACTTGCATTTCGAACAAAAGGTAGAATGTATGCTCGTTTGCCACAAATGGGCTCACGTCATTCGGACACTGAGTTTATTTCAAACACTGGTGCTACAACCCAACGATGGCTTCCACGATTGTACCTTATTAATGAAGAGACTGGAAAACAGTCGACAGCAGAGCAGCCAAGTTCGACGACTGATTGTGTTTGGCGGTTTTCATCAACGCAACGATCCCAACAAACTGTTTCACATGTTTCCGCAGCTCCATGTTTTGTATCTACGGCAATTTCATGTTTTACAACCTGCTGCGGCCAAGTGCCAATGGCAGCATAGTCTCGAGCGACTTGTGGAACGGCGAACCAATGTGTTTTCCATGGCGCTGTTAAAAATGGGCGTCTTTCATCGACTCACCGAGCTTTCCGTGACGGAGGGGTTTGATTCGCACACAGACGCCAGTGATTTGTTTGGACTTTTAAAAAACACACCCAATTTGCGTCGCCTTGAGCTCCAGGACTATGCGATCTCGTGGCAACAGTTTGAGCTGCTGCATACAAATGCACCGTGCCTTTCTAAACTTGTGCTCAATTCGGTGCGAGTACCGCCGGAAGGCTACAAGCCTTTTGTGCAGCCCAACGGCCATCTGGAAACACTCACCATTCGACAATGCTCATTGCCCATCGATGCCCATGTTGCCTGGGTGCAGTATATTGTCCGAAAATACGCTGGCTTGGCACACTTTACCTTTGATGCGCTCGTGAATCCCAGTCGCAGAGACCTCGGACCCGAAGAATACCATGAGCGTCTCATCATGCCTCTGATGGACAGGCTGGGCACCCAGCTGGAAACACTTGTACTCAAATACTGGGCCATCTTTCACAAATTGATCGAAGCATTGGATATCAAAGGATATCACTTGAAGAAACTGGCGCTGCATTCACTGGGAGCATCCAAAATAAACCAACGTCTACTTGGATCACATCAGACACTCTCTATTCGTGAACTCTCGCTGTATCATGTCGACTTTGAATCGTATGAGAAATTCAAAGTGTTTAAACAACTCCAATCATTGAAATTGTTCTTTGGAGACATCGGCGACCAGGTCATCGAAGCTCACAACAGGATGCCTGTTGCCTTGAATGAAATGCTTGTAGCGCTTCCAAAGCAACTGGAAGAGCTTACCCTCGTGTCCTGTGCGGTGCAAATCGAGCCATTCATATCATCGCATCCTTCCAATATCCGCTCACTCACATTCGATCATGCTGAACTGGATGAGCAAGTGTCTGTGTTTATTTCAGACTACTGTCGCCACCTGAAATCGCTTTCATTGATACTGTGCCAGCCTGGCCTATCGACGCTTCTGTTACCCGAGCACCGACTGTCGTGTTTCGAGATCTTTTCGCATGACACACAGCCCCTCTTTAGGCTCACGATGGGCGAGCAAGACCATTATTACAAGATGAATCGGGTGCTCTTCCAAGGCCTAAAAGGAACCAAGCGGTACTTTGATGTACAGGATACGCCTGCGTTTGCCACACGCACAACCGAACCAAGCACTATAAATAGTAGCAGGCCTATTATTCATTTGACATGTGGATCCTTGGATGCATTATATATCAACACAAGACTGGCGATATAATAATTATAGCAACAGTAGCTTAAATAACGATTTACAATTTAAAAATACACTTTTTTTTTTATTATTATTTTTAATTTAATAAACAGTATCATTAAATCATGCTCTCTCTCTATATATATATCTAATATTTGCAGTGACCGACCCATCTTGGCATGGGAATGACCTCCCGCACGTTTTCCAAGCCCGTCAACCACAGCAACAGACGTTCAAAGCCAATGCCATAGCCACCATGCGGGCTGGATCCATATTTACGCAAATCAAGATACCACTGATAGTCGTCCATGTCCATCTTTGCATCCTTCATCTTTTGCTCCAGCACGCTGTAGCGCTCTTCGCGCATGGAGCCACCCACCAGTTCGCCAATGCCGGGCAACAGCAGGTCAAAGCAGGCCACCGTCTTGGCATCGTCGTTTGCTCTCATATAAAAGGGTTTGAGGTCGGAAGGATAGTCTGTCACAAACACAGGTCGTTCACAGTATTCGGACGCCAGGTAACGTTCGTGCTCGGATTGAAGACTGGATCCCCAGGTGGTAGGGAACTTGAATCTTTTTGTCTTGTCCTGTACCTTTTGCAGGATATCAATGGCCTCTGTATACGTCATGCGCACAAACGGCTTCTCCACACTCTTTTGCAATCGTTCCAGTAACGATGTGTCGACCCACTGATTAAAGAAGTGTACATCATCCGCGCACGTTTCCAGGACGTGACGTGTGGTGTGCTGTACGTTTCCTTCCGTCACATCCAGTAAAGGTGCCAGTTCATCGATAAATGCCATCTCTGCTTCCAGCATCCAAAACTCGGCCAAGTGGCGCGATGTCATGGATTCCTCTGCTCGGAAAACAGGGCCAAAGGTATAGACGCGCGACATGGCCGATGCCATGATTTCTGCATGAAGTTGGCCCGAGACGGTTAGATAGACGGGTTTTTTGAAAAACTCGGAAGGTTCTGTTGTATCGATGGGTGACACTTTGAAGACTTCGCCACCGCCCTCACAGTCGTGGGATGTGAGAATGGGTGTGTTTGTCAGTATGAATTCTTGTTCCTAATAAAAGGCTGATAAGCTGATTCGTCCTATTTTATTAAGCATAAATGACAACGTACTCTGAAAAAATCACGTAATCCTTCACTGGCCGCATTTCGGATACGAAGTGCTGCACTTCCCGTATTACCACGCATTCTTAAATGGCCCATGTTTCTTAAAAACTCTAATGAATGACGCTTCTTTTGAAGTGGATAGCTCTATAGAAAACAGTTGAGCATCCCCCCTGCCTGTTTATTGCCACCTTTGATCTATCCCCCCTTACATTGTCACATTCACCCAATACTTTCACAGAGGTGACTTTGAGTTCCTTATTTTGTTCTTTTCCGGGACTTGAGATCAATTCGCCCTTTAATTCAACACAGCTGCCTGTAGTTAGACTGCAAAAAAAGGGGAAAAAACGGATAATGTGGGTTTTTTTTTTCTTCTTCTTGTTGTTGTAAAATAAATTCTGTCTCTCTTACGCTTCTGCTTGGTCTGTATCCAAAATGGCTTGTATTCCCTTCAACGTAGAGCCGTCGTTGACGGTAGCAAAGGCAACCTGCTTTTGCTTTCGAACCGATCTTATCCAGCCATTGACAGACACTTGACTTGCGTCGCCATTCAATACACTTTTAATAGTTTTGTTTGGTAAAAGTGACTTTGTAGAATAAGAGCACGTTTTGATAAAGCGAGGTAAACGATACATTATTGACAAGAGAAGAGAAGGAAAAGAGGGGGGATGCCAAAAACAAAAGAAGAAAAGCATTTGATTGGCTTACAATGGGCCAGAAATCAAGTCACTTTGGTGGACCCTTCCTCCTTCCGGGGTTATTTTTTTTTTTTTCTTGTCAAGACATATCAAAATTATTTAGTTTTTCCCTTTTTTATACAATAATATGACTACACCCGAAGCACCCAAGCTCTTCTCTCCTCTTCCTAGCCACTTTGGTGTCAAGGACACCAAGCCCACAGGCTCGCCCTTCAACCCTCTTCAATGGCCTGCTTGGTTTACCTATCACAGAGAGCGTCTCAACTTGCCCAGCCCTGGAAAGTTCGAAAGACTTCATTATGAAGCTACAAAAGGTAGAAAGATAATGTCGTTCATATTGCAGAACTTGTAAATAACGAAACTCGAATACATTTAGAAACCTTTGCTGCCGGCTTTCTTTTTGACGGCGCCCAGGCCAATATTGTAAAGGAGCTTTCTGGCAACTTTCACGTCCAGCACCAATTCTCGTTGGGCTCGCAAGTCATGCCACCCATGTATAACTTTATGTCGGGTTACATGACAGAAAGGGTGGGTAGCATTAATTTTTGGATAATAATAATGTGAAAAAAAGGGGGGAAAACTAAACAACAACTTTATCTAGACCATGTTGCAGGGTACCATGGACAATGACACCAACCTCAATGGTGTTCTTCGCCATGCCTGGTCACCAAAGACCGCCACCAAAGTGGTCGCACAACTCACCAACATGCCCGGCCATTCCATGCTCCAGGTCGAGCAGGAGGTGAATGGCTCCGACTACTCGCTCACCTTCAAGACCATGAACCCCAACCCGTTAGAGTTGACCGGCCTGTACATGGCCTCGTATCTGCAGTCTGTGACACAGAACCTTGTTGTTGGATCCGAGATTGTGCTCCAGCGCCCCACAGCCGATATGGAGGAGACGGCCATGTCGCTTGTGGGCAAATATACCGGCGCCGACTACATTGCCACGGCCCAATTCCAAGGCGTGGGCGCCATCCAGGCCAGTTACTACCAGCGCATCAATGAAAAGGTGGATTTCGGCGTCGAGCTCAATTTGATGGTACAGAATGGACGCAGAGAGGCAGTGGCTACCGTGGGCGGCAAGTTTGATTTTAGACAGGCCACATTTAGAGGCCAGATCGATACCACCGGTAAAGTGTCGGCCGTCTTGGAGGAAAAGATGGCGCCTGGTTTCTCGTTCCTTATCAGTGGCGACTTGGATCATATGAAGGGTCAAAGCAAGTTTGGTGTTGGCATCATGTTGTCTGCTTAGAAGTTCTTTTTAATTGTTATTTTTGGTGTATCCCTATCTCCTTTGTACAAAAAATATATAAAAAAAAGGAATACATAAAAACCTAGTACATACTTAATGGATTTTATTTTATTTTATACAAAAGAAAAGAAAGAAAAACATGTGTCTAGAAGAAAAAAAAAACAATTGGTGTGTGTATATGAGTCGAGTGATGTATATAAAGAAAGCGTCGGAAAAAATGAATTGGTTTGAAATGGTTTTTTTTAAAATGGATAAGGTGGATGTTGTTTTTTTTACTCTTGACCAAAACCCATGGTTTCTTCTACAGCCAATGTTAATTTATTAACAAGTGCCTCGTATGATTTATAAGGTGGCATGTCAATACGATTGAAGCTAAAATAATAATACCGAGTAAATAAATAAACGTCTACTACACACTCCTCCACTTACCATGTATGTGCTTTGGGCAACTGCGTGACTTCACCCGACTTTTCAATAGTGAATCTTCTGGGACCGTCACTACCTTGCAGATCCTTAAATCCATTGACGGGAATACGCGAGGTGCCTGTTGTGAATTGTAATAATCTCGACTTCTTTTCACTGTCCCAATCGCGAATACACTTCCAGAACCATTGTATCACATCATCCTGTTCGGTATAGCCACGATAGTCTGTGTGCTTCTTCCAATCATCAATGTCAATCTCGGCAATACCGCCAATCAGCAATTCAAGCTCACGCTCGTCAAAGACGTTGATCAAGTCTTGGGGAATCAATTGGTTGAATCCTTCTTTGAATGCTTTGAATTGTTCTTCCACACGTTTGGAAATGCGCCATTCTGTCACCAGGCTAGATGGAGGGGGTTAAGCTATTGTATTTTACATCATCCTCTTCTTATACTTACTCTACATATTCCACTTTGTTTTCTTCAGTCACTTCGATGTCTCTTCCTTCAGGCTTAAGATCCACGGTGACCATTTCACCGAAACGATCATCGTCAACGGAGAATGTAAGATCAAGTATATCTGTAATATCATTATCACTAGAAAAAAAAAGAGATGTGAGCAAAAAAAGGATGTGATACATGCTGTTCTATCTTACAGAATCCATTTCAAACTACGGTAAAAGTCTGCATCGACACTCTCCATGTCGGCCACAAGCACCTTTTTGTTCAAAATCATCTTGTAGAACGACACAATAAAGAAGGCGTCCAGGAAACGACGGTGGAAGATGGAAAGACCCACAACACGACCGATGAATCTAAAGTAGTTGAGATGCTCGGGGTTGATGCCCGAATGAGGGTTGATCTGTAGAGTGTAATTGTCGTGTGCAGAGTATTCAAACAAGCTATATAATAAGATATTTAGTAAAATGAATCTCATACAACTTATCATCCTTACCAGTAGAATGGATTAAACATCTCGTGCGACAGCAAAAAGAAAAACTCTCTTGACAGGCCACCATAATCCAGGCCATCCTCGCCATCAAACTTGATCATCAGTCTCTTCTTCAGGTCGGCGGGCGACTGTCGCATGACCTCGGCATACGCATCTTCAAAGATGTGCTCGCGTCTGACCTTGATATGGCACTGGCCAGGCACAGGTCGCAGTGCAGGCTGCGACCGGAAATAGATGAGCTTGCGTCTGAAATCACGCTTGTACTGGGGCACGTTCTGATCAAGACTGCTGGGCAGGCGCGGATCGTCCCAGGTGGTTGTCTTTGTGTTGTGGTCGACAAAGTAGACGCGGCCGGTGCTGGTCAGGCGCATCTCCCAGCCGGACGGGAGCGGGCCCAGCTGCGACACGGGCTGCACTTGCACTTGGAGGTTGGCGCCGGGGCCAATGGTGTTGATGTACTGCTGGCGGCGTGGATCCACCCAGGTCGTGGTGCGTGTGTTGTGATCGACAAAGTAAGGTCGTCCCTCGGGATTGTGGCGCATCTCTATAGTAAAAATGAGTATATATACATGTCAATTCAAAAGGCTTCTATCTTACCCCAGCCGGGTGGCAGTGGCCCAGAGCCAGCGGTGGTCATGTTGTTTTGAGCGCCCACCACGTTGGGTGTGGGTGTGGTGGATCGGGATTCAAGCGACGTCGTGCTGTTGGCTGCACTGGGTCGCTCTTCAGGCAATCCGCGTGCGTTGTGTTGACGACGTTCCAATTCGGTTTGGTTTTGTTGGTCTTGGACAGTGCTTGAACTATTTAGAGAAAAGAGTTAATGGTGTTTCCAAAAAGGGCAAAAATGCTTACGATGGTCTCTTCCACGTTGTTGTTCTAGAGTTGTGATCGACATAGTAGGGTCTTCCTAAATGATCCACTCTACGCTCCCAGCTAAAAATAGACCATTTAGTTCTAATACAAAATAAGAAATAAAAAAAAAGTTTTTAGGGTTTACCCGTCCGGGAGGTCACTGTTTCTATTATTGTTATCGGATGGCGAACTTGCCTCAGCGGGTGGAGGTGGATGCGAGGGCTGTTCGGATGGCGTGGATGCAACAGACGTCGACGATGCATTGGCACGGGAGCCAGGAGCGAGGGTATTTGTGCCGTTGCGGATAGGGACATTGACATTGGTCGATATGTTCAAGATGAGTTTACCGTGCACGGTGTCATGATTATTTGATTTCTTCAAGTCCAACGTCAACATTTCTGGAATAATAATAAGTATATGTATTTTATAATAGTATCACTACGTATTTACCGTCGCCCCCTACGGCAAGGTCAAAGATATTGGACACTTGGACATTAATAACGCCCAAGAAGCCTTGATCCTTCTTTTTAAACTTCTTTTGATCAAAAACTTGTACTGCAATGACACTATTGTTTGTCACTTGTCTAGAGAAAGTATTAATATTTGTTATTTCATAATGTTATCCCTCCTATTTACAAGTCAAAGCTCTCATTCCAATAGGGATTCAACGTCTTTTTCATTACGGTGGTTGTATGCGTTTGTTCACCATCCACTGTCACCACAGCTGCATATATTGTTAAAGTCCATTTTTATTTATTTATTTTTTATTTTTGTATTTTTTTTTACCAAAAGGATCTGGCAACTTGAAAAACAAGTCTTTTTTAACAAGTCCATCTGCTGCGATAACTGTTAAACGCACAGTCTTTGTCGAAGAAGAACTGGGCATT
>VCJM01000282.1:5571-24193 GCA_024139495.1 Backusella sp. ASU-2019c | reverse complement strand
AAAAAAAAAAAAAAAAAAAAAAAAGGGGTAGTAAGAGAAGGGAAAGGAACTCCATACTATAACAATCATCATATCAACAGTTAATCTTATCACTAAAATTAGAGGAGAGGAAAAAAGTCAAATTAATTTATTTACTTTTAAAAGTCAATTTTCAAAGGGTAAAAAATAAAATATATAAATCTATAAACAAGTATAAAGTTACGAGCCAGCCGTATCGGTCTATATTACACTTTTCAAAGAAAAATTCAACAAATCAATTGTCTACAGACACCTTAGCATACTTCTTGTAAAGCTTACGATTCTTTTTGTTTTTTGCAAGATTAATGATGGCTTGACCGACTCCTTTACCATCAAAATGGTTTACACCGAATAGTTTGGAAGCAGTATACTCCAATTCAAACTTCACCTTCCCCTCGCTGTTTGCTTTATCAAGATCAACATAGTATTGGTTCCAGTCGGTAATGGTTCCTACAGGGTATTTGCCGTTTTTAATTTGATACTTGTATACACGGATGGCTGGATTATGAACAGGAATGATAGACGGTGCATTAAAAAGGCCAGTGGATGCCTTTAGCAGATTTGTGTTGTGCTTGGCATGCTTATCTCCGGCAGCATAATAACCATAATTTCCTTTGTTGCCTTTGGGTATAATTGCATTCAAATTGTCATCTTTTTTTTTGTTTGAAAAAAAAAATTGAGAAATAATGTTCAGTTGTATATTATATATATACTTACTATTAGTATGACCAGTAAAATGACCAGTAATGACACTGCCATAGTTTCCGAGCAAATTAAGGTATTTCTTATAACAAACCGACTTGTAAAGCTGGGATCCATCATCATCGATTGGGGGGACATGACCCATTATATACACCTGATGCTTTCCCTTCTTCTTTTTATAATGCTTCAAAGCATATTCTAACCAGGCGATTTGAATACCAGATGCACCGCTTTTTTCGTCACAATCAGGGACATCATCGTTTTGACTGTAAAAGTACAGTGTATTTAGATTTATAACACTTAGTTTCCCTTTGATGATATCTTGAATAAAGTAACCTCCAGAACTAAAAGCTTGTGTAAGATTAAGGTCAAGAGGCTGCCAGATTTTTTTGAGCTTGTTGAAAATTTTGTCGTTATGAACAACATCGTTATGATCGAAAACATCATTGTTCCCAATTGTAGGCACCTTTATAAAGAAAAGAAAAAATGTTACTATGTCACTATTTTTTGTTTTTTGAAGTCAATTTACATATGGAGTGCTTTTTATATTGTATGCCTTTTGAAAGTATTTCATGACACTTTTATGGCCATCAAGAACATCATTTTGAGTACGGGGCATATCATCGTCTCTGTCCTTTAAAAATAAAAGGCATATAGATTTAGTTACTTACTCCCGTTTTTGTATTTTATAATACTTACATGTCTTACGGTGTCTCCTGTGTAAAGAATGAAATCGACATTTTTAACTTTTTTCTTCAAAAAATTAAATGTTGCTTTGACAAGAGCTTCGGGTGAATCGCATCGTGTACCAAGTGCACCATACTTTCCAGTTTCACTGGATCTTTTTTTACCATGACGGTGGCATAATTTATCAGGATCAGCGCCTTCTAAATAATTAGGATCAATATGGATATCTAGTAACAGATTTGAAAATCATTATTAGTAAACATATCCCAATGATGGTAGGTTAGTGGCTTGGTACCTGTAATGTGAAGAAATGTTCCAGTAAGCGTATGACTTCTCTTTACAAGCGCGCTACTTTCGACGGTTGAATTTTCTATAGATGAATTTTCAACAACTAAGCTTTCTATCATCGGGTTGACATATGCAACCGTTGATCCCAAAAATAGAGTGCAGACAGAGAAACAAGTAATAAAGAGAAGCCAGTTCATCATTTACGATATAGATTGGAGGGAAAATTCAAATGTTACAGGCCTTATATACGCGTAACTATGTTTTAAACATGTTTCACTTCCCATTTCAAATTACATGAAAATAAATTAAAAAAGCATTGCTTTAATGTGTTTATGTTTATTATTTATTTTCATTTGCCTTAGTTAAAAATTACTTGATTTAGGGTTCAATAATACAAATCTGGCATATTTATAAGTTTCGAGTTATTTTACTCCGAAAAGACATAATTCATCTTGAGGTGTATATATTAATAATTATATCATAATTGTTAATGTGAGCATTGACAGAGATAAACTGGGTACCTTTTAAAAATATATATTATTATATCAGTTCGGAAAAATGGTGGATTAACGCTATTCCATTCATTGTCTTTAATTATGAATATAATAATGTTTCTCGATGAGAAGCACGATCTCAGCTATGGCCAAATAAGCATATAAAGGTATAACCTCAAGATCTTTCAGGATTTATAGCGATCAATGAATGTTTATTTCTGAGCAAGCAATCGCTTTTTATCGGAACTTGTTTGACAATAAGATGGTTTTGAAGAGAGAAAAAGATAATTAGCTTTAATGAAAGCCAACTTCATTCGATTTTTTTTTTGCCCATATTAATACCATAATAAGAAGATTTTAAAAAATATGAAGTATTGATTTTTGCCTCTTATGGCTTTTTATAGCGGATATATGGATCTCTCAATACACATTACATCACAGCCATTTGCCGTTTCACATGTAAATTAAAACTTAGTGTAATACATTTCTCTCTCTCTTTTTTTTTATGTGCGAAGAGAGAGCAACATGAGAAGAAAGAAATAAAGATGGATGCCCATTTTATGGCTACCTTAAGTTTTATATCTATTTTTCACGAATGAGAAAGATTGGAAACAAAGTAAATGACAAAATAAAACAGAGAAGGCAAAAATAGTAGCGCCTGGATTCATCCATTGGACGTATTGCTTTATGAGACCCTATTTTAAAGAGATGTTTGTAAAGTTAAATATGAGCATGAACATACAGTCAAACCAGGTTATCAGAATAATCTCATAGAATAATCTCGAGATCGGGATACTTTTGAATGTTTTTATTCCACTCGCTTTTGCCTTTTACGATACGTAAAAAAAACATCTGGCCTATGAAAGGCAAATAAAATACCTGGATAATGGAATATAGAACATGAAAACGTCCAAAATGGGGTATTCCAATATCCAGGTTTGACTGTGCTTCATCTCTAGTATACTACTTCTAGCAACAAAAACTCTAATGATGGTAGCTGGAAAGAGTTATTTCAATACAATAGGAAAAGAACGAGTCCTTGTCTCGCTGACAGTACTCGTAAAATGGGTATATCAATGAAGAAAAGTGAGGAACTTGGTAGAGGAACCGACAATGACTGGGGAGGGTGGAGAGTGAAAGAACAGATTAAAGAAAGACCAAATTTCAATATTTTAATAATGCCAAGTAATGTTCATGCAAGAAATATATATTTTTAAGGTTTATGAAAAAAAATATTAATACATCTATATAAAGGTAAGGGTGAGATTTTCTTATTCCAATCCAGTTGGAAGTGAAGCGGTTTTCATTCGACTAAAATATTACAAAGGCTATAGATGGGATTTTTAGAGAAAGAGTTACATACAAAATACACAGTAATTATCATAAAAGCAAACAGACATATGGAGAGGGGGGTGATGAAAATTTGAAAGAAAAAAAAAAAGCAGTTGATTTTTTTTTCTTCTTGAAGAAACTTTCACATGATGGTATAAAAAATAATGGGTTCATTGTTAAAAAGCGGTTATTGTTTTATCCACTTTAAACATCAACGATTCGCTGAACCTTGTTACAGTCTGGTAAGTGTTCTCCACGATATTTGATCAAGTATTCACCGTTATCTTTCCATGTTACAGTCTTATTAACGGGACATCCCTAAATAAATGACAATGAGAAAAGGTTGGATCAACTCGCTTTGTTTGGTGGTTTACCTTGTTGCTGTTAGAACATTTATAATAAACACTTTTATTACCAGTTTTCTTTTGAACTGTATTGCCATTGTTTTTCCAAAAATGGCCATCGATGTAAGGATATTCTCGGGTTTCGACGATCTTTGTGATGGCCTGCATTTCTCTTCTTCGGCGGGGTCTTGGGGGAAAGTCATATCTCGCTGCTACAGTTTGGCTTTTTTCTAATTGGTGGTGAATATTGAACGAGTCTTCATCCATATTAGGGTAAGATGGTTGATGTTTATTATTTAATGAGGACATAACGGCAGCGGCGGCTGAATTATAGCTAAAATAGTTTGTATTAGTAAGAAGTTTTTTTTTTGCTAAGCAAAAGTTTTTTGCACTTCGGAGATTTTTAGGCGGGATACGGATGAAATCTCCTAAAAATTTAATTTTTTTTATTTTTATTACCTGTCCATTTGAAGTAGAGACGATGCGGAGACCGGGGTAGATGTGGGGATGGGAGAAAATGTGCGGTCATCAAAATCATCCGAATCCGCACTTCCTGTAAATGACGAACCAATTGTAGAATCACGTCTATGATGATGCTGTTGTTGTTGCTGATGTTGTTGTTGTAGAAGGGAGTTTGTTGGTGTGCAGTGTGTAGGTGATACTAGAATGGCATCTAAGCTTGTGCGTCGAACAGCATTATTATGATTACTACTGAAAGAATTCATACGACCATCAGTAGAAGAATTGGTACTAATTGGTGGTGTAGGCTGCATATTGAAAGATGATGTGTTGAAAGGCTGTTGGAAAGACGCTGTTGCAGTTGCCGATGACGAGAAAGAAAGGGGGTCATTATTATTACTGTTTGTTATTAATTGATGTTGCTGCTGCATCAGTAACAGATCAAGCTCTTTAGCTCTTAATTTTGCTTCTTCTGCTCTTCTTTTATCCTCTTCTAATTTACTTAGTAAGATCAATCTAAGCAAATCAGGTTGAGATTGATAGCTGTATATGATTTCTTGAAGATCGCCCGAAGCTGGAGTTTGTTCTTGGTGTTGCATCTGTTGCTGTTTATTTGAATTTAGCATTGGAGATGATGATACAGGTGCTGCTGTTGTCGGTGTCATTGACTGGCGTGAAATGGAATGGAATGGAACTTGTTCATGGTGATAGAGAGGCACACCTTTCGTTGTATCTTTTGCTAGTGAATAATTGAAATCAGTCATTGAATGTTTGTGTGGTTTTAGAACTGGAAAAGAACGCGATTTCTTATAGAAACCCTACAAAAAATATATAGAAGAGAGAAAGAGAAATGAATCCAATGTTTTAAAAATTCTAAGTTTTTTCTATTCCATGACTTCCCGCCTCTTTATATCTCTAATTTGTTCGATTTTCTCAGGGTCACTCAACCCCTACTCTCTCCGCCAGCATCGTCAGTTTAGTGAAATATCAAGAAATCATGTGTGTGGGAGCCCGCGGTATTTATCTCATTATCCAATCATTTTTCCTCCCATATGTACTATTTTGATTTGTTTTTAATATGTTTTTTACTTTATTGAACTTGCTCACTCATTCTGTCTCTCCAGACAATACAATCCTTTAAGAATCAGGTGAAATTCAAAAAAATACTATTGTGTTCACTCTCAATATAATACTATACTTAGGCGTGATTTGTAATAGAATCATTTAATTCTTGCTTTCTGTCTATTACTCATATAGCGCTTCTTAAACAATGAATGGATAAGCAGAGGAGAAGGAAGGGAAGAAGGAAGAGTAAGTGATCTGTCTTTACAATTCAAGTATTAAAATTTAAAAAGTTATAAAAGACAGAACCCTTTCTCTTTGTTCCATTGGCACCTCGCTTATGAAATAAACAGGGTCTCCGGGAAATTCACTTTACATGAAAAAAGTATTAAACTCACTTTTTCCAAAATACGTAATAGGTCGGAATATCTAAAGGATAATGTGGGGAAGATGTTTCCTATTTGATGTATGACCTTGGATTTTTTTTTTTCATCATGTTCCCATGTATCATGATTTTTTGATATGCCTGATATAGATATATTTGTATTCGCCTTTTGTTTTGTAGTAATGGAAGTTAAGTGATGTACAATAATTAGACTTGCACAAAAGAATAATCGATTTGTATTGAATGGGATCTAATGATCTTTTTTTAAAAAAAAAAAGTGGGGGGAATTACATTTTATGATGTGTTACCGTGTTACCTATTCCTTAAATAGAAAGTGGAAAAATCCTGAAAGTTTACTGGTTGTACCATATTGCTCAAGTAATTTCCTAAAGTTTCTTCATTTTTCTAAACTCGTCAACAGGCCCTCTCTCATTAGTTTCGATATATGCTTTTAGCTTTATATGCATTAGCGGGCATCTCGCGCGAGGCACAGCAACTTTCGAGAAGTGCGATCAAAAGATAAAAGAAATAAGTTTAGGAATATACACCTTGTTTGCCACTTGAAGTTAGATTATAAATTTTATACATTCGTTTATTTTTTCATTCTTTTTGTATTACCTTCTCCACCTTTTTTCTATTATTTGAATTGATTCTTAATTCACTTGATTCTTGTGTTACCATAAAAAATAAGATGGTCGTATGTAACTTGAAGTAAAAAATAAATGACAACATCACTATGAAATATCAACCAGAGTCGAATTAGCTTTACAAAACAAAGCGGTATTACCTAATTTTCTTTTTTAGTTCTATAAGATGAGTAATGGCGTTATGTAGCATGACAACACATGTTTCAAAATATATCGTTAAAAGTAGGAACAAAAAAAAAACTTAAAAATAACGTGGCTAAAATGCTGTGTCCTTGCTTGTGCAGGGAATTACTTTAATAGTTCATGGGTAAAAAAAACAAAATGGCGAATATACGTGACCTAAAAAAAGGGAAAAGTAATTAGAGTGCAGTCAAAGTCATTTTAATGAAAGTATATACAAACAGTAACAAATTCTTCCTTTTACCTTTTACACAAAACTACCAAAAGTGTAATACTAGCAGTTTTTTTTTGCTGGTAGAAAAAAAAAGAAAAAAGAGGGGAATGGGAAAAAGCTGAAATAGATTCTTTATGTTAAGGATATTTCTAATTTCTTTTTCATTTTCATTTTTTTTTCTCTTACACACAATATTAATAATAAGGGTTTACGATCTGAAAGTGACCCTGAATGAACAATTGAAAGTAGTCTCAATATGGTAAAAAGGATGGGATTCGAGTTAACTTGGTATTACTCTGCACGTATTTTATTCTCAGATGAAAAGCGAAGCTGTGCTTCTTATACAATAAAAATAATATAATATATATATTATATTTTTGAGTGTTGTTGTGAAATTCAATATTCACTCATTCTAATCAAATGTTGAATGTCACAGGCCTCGTTCCACCCTTTATTTAGTGATTATTTAACTGCTATGGATTGCGTTTGGGCAATTTTAGTCATTCGATTTGAAACTAGTTTTCTTTATTGCAGTTCACGTTACTCTTGTTTTGGTTTTGTTGTACGAAAAATATGTGTGTACACAGCCTTATCAGTCTCTTTTTGGTACTTTGTAGTTTTAGTTGTTCTTGATTACCATATTTAAAACTATTGTTCACTTTTATTAATTTCATTACTACAAGTTGGACAGTAAGGGAATGGATAAGAAAGGTAATTAATGTAATGTCTTTAACAGTACCTAATGTATAAATTTAATAGCAACAGTAATAATGACAAATTCACAGTATTCTATAAGAATCTAATTAATAGATATTATTTCAGTTTGACTATATTTTTAGTTGGTGTACAATTATGCTAAGGACCTTCTTTTACTTTTAGGAAAATAAGTATAGACGTTTGTAAGAAAACTTCATTTCTACTTTTACTATAAAATAAATGATATATACTTTGAAAATAATGCTTTCTAATAGTAATTAGATAAATTGTAACTACAAACTATAGTTTTCAAAACGATTGCCATCTACAATGAAAAAAGTAAGATAACATGTCAGCATACTTTACAGTTTATAGATCAAACTGATGCAATAATGATATTTTAAAAGAGTACTATGTTTTTTAACGCAAAAAATGATTTGAATCATTAATAGAAGCACTTTTTTCCAGACACACTTGATTAATTTCTTACAGATTCTAAAACTTCATTATCCTTCTATTTAAAAAATGAACACATTCAGATCAGAGGACTTTTCTTTATCAACGATCTAAATCAAGTCATTGCAAACAAATATACTAAAATACTCATGGTTTTGCTCCCTAAAAATAACCGTATTAAAAAATGTACATATGCTATTTATTTGAATTAAAATTAATAATCAAATATAATCCAACTGCACCTGCTTTTCAAAATATTTGAATTGACCCGTATCTTGATGCATCATTGGTTTTTACATATAGAAAAGTTATTTTTAGATGAATGTAAAATTAGAGTGGTGATGAATGGTATACGGATTTCCCTCTTTTCTGTAAGCATGCGGTGTCACCACAATAATTAGTAGTGTCTATAGCTCGAAAGTCTTTCATTTCAAAGTCGCCATAGGTTTGTAATTGTATTTTTATTAGTCAAACACAAACTTGTTCTAAATCTGTAAGATACAACATGTTGGAAGAAAAAAGCATGTGCATTTGAAACTATTGAATCCAAGATATTACCTTTTCAAAAAAGTAATCTACATAATTATAACAGCATGTTCCTTTCAAGTAACTTTGGAGAGAAACATTTGATAAAACATACATTTTACTATAGTGTTTCTATCGTAGAATTCATTCAAGGCATGAGATCTTCAAATAAGCTTATTGTTTATAGTATACAACTTAAATCCTGCGTTTGATATATTGACATGTCTGATCCTGTACCAAGTATCATACATTTTAAGCGCCATAATTTGGCTTTCTGACAGAACTTGAAACTACTGAAATTAGATGTATAATAACATCATTTGCTTAGTTTTTACTTTTAAATAAAATCATATGAGAACCGTGTTTTTGCAGTCGCCAAAGTCGGAAGGTAAATGATTTGGATCATGCTCTTTTTACTAATGATCGACATGGTTTTTTTTTAAGAAATATTACTTTGCCATGTCGTACCTCGAGAAATTGCGCCTGTCTTGTGGTACTGTTTTCTGCATTTGTATAAATCTCACATTCTTTTTTAAGTTTTTGAATTATACCATAATGACAATTTTCCTTTTACAATTTACCAATTTGATTTGATTTGATTTAAAGTTTGTGGTAGTGTTTAAAATGAAATGAAATTTGATCTAGAGAAAGCAACAATAAGCAACATAATAATTAAATATTTGATAACTTTGAGCCTTTCGTTCATTGATATTTCTTATAACTTTTTTTTTGACAATGTTTTTTCTTTCCTTTTGGACGACGGTTTTTTGGAACAATTTATTCGAGGCACTGGAATAAAATCTTTTGGCTTACTTTTGTCAGGTTGCCCGGGATGTGGAGCATGTGACATATCCGGAAGTCCGGTGCCAATTTTTTGGACCGGACACAGACATATCAATCAAAAAAAAAAATAATAAACAAAAGTAGCTGATCAAAATCCAGCAAAAGGTACAGATTTGATTTTAAGGTTCCGGCTGGCGGTATTTGTGTGGGTGATTGCTTCACTGTGTAGGCCGTTCTCTTTCCCCTTACTGGTCATTTGTACGTATTCAAAGAAGTAAAGCATCCATCCATTATGGATTTGGATGAGCTGATAGATTGATGATTTTTTTACTAATTGAAATTTATAAATATTTATTTTACCAACAAAACCAACATCGCTAAACGAAAAATAATAACCTTCTCTCTACATTTGAAATTAAAATGACATGAAATGAATTTTATTCCACATTTTTAGAACATGGTATTGAAGCATAACAACCAATTGCCCAACCAGCACTTCCGCAAAGAATGGGACCTTCGTGTCAAGACTTGGTTCGATCAAGCCGGTCGCAAGCAATCTAGAAGACTTGCACGTGTCCAAAAGGCTGCCAAGGTTGCCCCCAGACCCGTTGACGGTCTTCTCCGTCCTGCTGTCCGTTGCCCTACCCTTCGTTACAACATGAAGTTGAGATCTGGCCGTGGTTTCACTCTTGAAGAACTCAAGGTATGTTGTTGTATGTGTTTTTATTTGTTTATTTTTTTAATATGCATAAAAATTAAGTATAAGCTTATTAAAAAATTAAACCATTTGTAGGAGGCTGGTATTCGCCGCAAGGAAGCTCGCTCCATTGGTATTGCTGTTGACCACCGCCGTCGCAACCAATCCAACGAGTCTCTCGAGCTTAACGTCCAGCGCTTGAAGGCTTACAAGGCTAAGCTTATTGTCTTCCCTCGCAAGGCCGGTAAGCCCAAGAAGGGTGACTCTGAGGCTGCCGAAGTTGCCGGTGCCGTCCAGCTCCGTACTGCTCTTTTCCCTGTTGAACAGGCTGCTCCTGCTGTTGAGGCCCGCGCCATTACTGCTGAGGAGAAGAACGTCAATGCTTACATGAAGCTCCGTTATGCTCGCTCTGCTAAGCGTTCTCTCGGTAAGCGTGAAAAGCGTGCTCGCGAGAAGGCTGAAGAAGAGGCCAACAAGAAGAAATAAATCCAACCCCTTTTTTTCTCTTTTTTGTTTTTTTTCCTTCCGCTTTTTAATTATAATAATAAATCTTTGTGTTGTTGTCTATTGATTGTGCATGATCACCATAATAATAAGGAATCTCATTGAATTTCAAAAGAAAAAAAAAAGCAACATGAGAGGAGGATTTGGTCCAATCAGCGAAGAAAAAATGATTCATTTCTTATTAACATGTACAAGGGATTATCAATGATAAATGGAATTGATAGAACAAACATGTCTTGTATTATTCTCAATTAGCATCATCAACATTATCATTGCTATTACTACTACATACACTTATTAAGCAAAAGATGTATAAATAGTATATAAATGAAAATGCTTACGATCATAATCAAGTCGTAGTGTAGCACTATTATTTGTTTTTCATAAATATTTGAATATTCAAACAAGTAATGAATATGCAAATATGCAAATGGAAAAATGGAAGAAACAATATGAGTATTTAATAATGAAGCAATAATGGGAATACTATCACGGGAAAGGTGTGGTATCAGTTTTTACCAATCCGTCGGTTCACCAAAAGCCAACTTTATCATAGCTTCCATGTTTCGATTATTAAAAGGATTGTTATTTATAACATGTGCCTTGTATATAACTACACCTTTTCCTTCTTAACTTAATTATTTTCTATTAACCAAAAAAGAAAAAAAAAAACAAGTTTTCTCTTACCTTATTTATTCACGTTTGCATCTTTTGATAATGCAGGAAGCGACATCATCACCGACATTATCGTCTAAAAGGGATCAATACTCCTATGATCGGCATCCTTTATTTGTAGCACACGAAATGCAGAATATAACAAGCATTATGTCATGGAAGGATACTGTTACATCTGAAACTGTTTATAATCCCACATTTTCGTCTATGGCGCCACCTTCTTCTTGCTCTTCTGAATCACAGTTTTATCTTGACGACAATTTACGATTCACTCAAGGAGATGAGGACTTTTTATTAACCGAAAACAATATGGGACAAAGAGATACAAAATATCATTTATTACCGCAATACAAATACCAAATGTCATATCCTTCATCGTCTTCTTCAACAATAACTACAACAACACCAAAATCTCTTCACAATAGTACAAAGAGCATTCTAAGTGATGGAGAGGAGGAAGTCAAAGATTATAAGTTAATGGAAAAACAAAGATCAAAGAACAACATCACTACATCATCTAAACGAGAAAAAACACTTGAAAAGAACAGACAAGGTTTAAAAACATATATTTATCAACGATTTTGTCACTGATACATTTTTTATAGCTGCTTCAAGATGTCGACAAAGGAAAAAGGAATGGTTGAACCAGCTCCAAACAAATGTAAAGAGGCTATCCAGAGAAAACAGGATGCTTGAAGAACAATCCATGTCTCTCCGTGAAGAAATCCTTAATTTAAAAACAATTTTATTGTCCCACCGGGATTGTTCACAATCAAATAACCCTGACGCCATCGATATTTCTAAACTTTTTTATAAAACCCAATAAGTAAAAGGATTTACAGGTGTAAACCTACCTTACCGTTGGGAATTGTTATGTATAAGTCAATAAAACAGTTACTGGTATTTTCTATCAAGTAAAACATTTTTTCTTTTGAAAAGAAATCTCCGCCTTAGTCAATTACAACAAAAAACCGTTCACATTATCTCATAGCATGCTATGCATGGTATAATCGGTTAGAGTAATAGTATAGAGTAAAAAAATTACTTATTTTATTTAATATTTGAGCTATTAAAGGAGTATACTTTATAAGAATGATGTAACTGGGAGATATTTGAGCAATTTAACTTTTAGGGTCAGCCAAAGATGATCTTGAATGAGGTGATTTTCCGAAAAACTTTAATTATGTGAATCCATTATTTGATCTAGATGTATTTTTTATTGAGGAAAAAAAGATTTTATTTGCCATTAGGTTGTCTTCTCTTGAGTTGGTTTTATGTCGAGAGGAGCCGTGCTATAGTGATACTCATAGCCTTAATAAACGTTTATTCCAGAAAAAACAGTTTCCAAAGAACACATTTTACTTTGTTGTGATTCATCCTCACAAGAAAATAGGGGTTAGATTTAATATACATTAGGGACCAATACGGCTGTTTGGCACCTTTAAAATTTTGTCAAATCAATACAAAAGGGAGGCTTGATACTCTAGAGAAAACATATAGCTATTCTATTTGTTTTACATTAGCTCCAATGAAGAAGCTGTTAATATAATTAGTTTTTACAATTCTTGAAACATCTAGTGATAACATAGTATTTGATTTTAATACAACAAATAGATACTATTTAATTAAAGAATTAAAAAAATAAAACCCGGTCCTAGGGCCTTCAATATCAATGTTAGTCTTCCACATCAATTTATAAGCGATCCATTAATAATTTTTACTAAAGGGGTACTCAATTATGAAACGTATATCAACAACAAATATGTCTTTTTTTTGTATCTGTACAGTGCACAGATTCTCTGCGTAGCACAACCCATTCCTGTGGTCCTAAACTTTAAAATCTTTCTAGAATATGCAATTTTTCTTTTAATTTTAATTTTTTTTTAAAAACCTTTAACCTACCTAAAAACTTACTGATGGAAAAACAGTTGTATGATATGAATAAAGAATGAGTTTCATCTTTTGATGCAATCAGTTTTCTCTTGATGCAATATATAAAAAGCTAAAATGTATGTATTCATTGATCGACAAAGCACTGCCATTACATTACATATTTTAGACTTTCTCTCAAATTTCATACATTTGAGTGATTTACACATTTAATTGGTTTTCCTTTTTTTTTAAAAAAATTATTACATTAATAACATAAATAAGATACATTGCTACTATACACTGTTTTAATGATAAAAAAAATAAAGAAAATTAAATATAAACAGAGTTGAATGAATCTCCCTTATATATTTATTTGATCCGAGTAACTTACTATGATGTGATATATTTAAAAGTGAGTGCTACAGGTCTAAAAATAAGAGGGAGAGAGAAAACATCAGTCATAAGAATAGATGGCGTTTTGAATCTTATATTTAAGTTTGAGTCAACACATTTTTGTCTTTTGATGTCACAAATATCTTTTGGCTTGCTATTGAAATGTTTTAATTCGCTTGTAATAAACTAGCAAGTGATATATTTTTTATACAAGTAAACAATGATGCCCTATGTCATAATTCAAATAATGCAAAGTAAAAAAGAAAATGAGACTAAAGCACATGATACATACAGGCAATTCTAATAACAAGTGATTAACGGCAGAACTTGCTTTTTTCCCAAAGGAAGTCGTTTTTTAATAGCTTGGGTTTATTTCGAAGTTTAATTTTATTAGACACGGATGGTATTAAAGTATAGCATGCCGTCGTATCTTTTTTAGAGGATCCCTGGAATGATTACAGTGGAGATATGTGAATTGGATGTTTTATGTATGAAGACTCCCCCCCTATTATTTTTTTCTTTTGAATTCCTCAATAATTTCTTAAGAAAAGACATAGAAGCTTACAGCAATAATCATTAAATAGTATAGGGTTAGGTGAAATATATTTTATTAATTATTAATGAATATTGTAAATTTTAGTTTGACAATAATTAAACAAACAGCCGGCTTTTTTTTTTGTCTACTTTAGGAACTGTTCATAAGAACTTTTGGTAACTCGATGATATAAACAATAAATAAATAAATAAAAAAGTGACATATAAATGTTTTTCATTCGTTATTTTTGATTTGATTTGATTGATAAATAATAAGTAATTATGATAATAATAAACAAAAAAAAGGAGGCAATTGTCTCTTCTAAATCATGAATGATGTAATGGAGAATCTTGATGAAACGATAGTGCCCTTTTAAGTTTCTTTGTGAGTTTTTTACCTTTTAAGGTCAGTCGAGAAGATTGTCTTCTTAAACCCTTGAGCGGAGGAGGCGAAGGAGGTATGAGAAAAGTATCAGGCAAATACACCTCTTGTTTATCTACTTTAAGCGTCTCAGCTGTGCTGTTACTATGGTTAAATTTCTCCAAGAAAAAGCTTTTGCGTCGAGCTAGCATCTTTACTGATTCGTCTGTGATGCTTGATTTTGCACGGTGAAGTATTCTCTTTGGCGAAAAGGTGTTGGATGATCTTGGTGATGGCGGTGGCGGTGTTGGGGGTAGCTCAATGATTGGCACTTTATCATCCTTTTCTGGTTCATCTTCGGGTTCTTCAAAGACGACGTGTATCACTTCTCCTTTTTCGGGAGGATGGACAATGTATTCCGTGACAGACACATCCGATAAACTAGAATCCTCATCGTTTGCACCCGATGATGATGATGAGGCAAACACGGCATTTTCGCCATGATGAGACAATGGTGTTTCAGACAAAAAGGTGGTATCAGTGTTTGATTTATCAGTCAAACTACTTTGACATGATCTCTGCGTTCTTATATCTTCTTCTTGTTCTTCATGAGAAGTAACAGTAAATGTTCCATCAGAACAAGGACTGGATTCATCTATTTATTATTTAATATCATAAAAAGGTGTCTTTGATTTTCATGTATCTAGCAAAATTTTACCTTCAGTTAGTTCTTCAATCGGGCTCGTATCAACTGGGTTTCTCTCCTTTTCAGAGGGACGCGACCACATTTGCTCAAGATAAAGAATAGAATAGACCCGAAGCATTTCAAAAGTATTATATTTTGTAAAGATAGGAAAAAAAAAAAAGAAAAGAGAAAAAGGGGGTTGAAGTACTGTTGCTGACCCGAAAAATAAAAAGTAACAAAAAAGGGACAGCTAGGGGTTTTCTTATTTCACTAGACTGCCAACCACTTATCATGACAATGCTTTTCTTCTATTTTTTCACTTTTCGACAATGTGACCTTATTTTTATAAGAAACAGAAAAAAAATCGCAGTGTGCTTCCTTCTTAATGTTATCTTATGATTTTCACTTTTACTTTCTTCTTTTTTATTTTAGATTCAATTGACTTTAATCATGAATAAAAAATGACTTTATTATTTAGAATGTCACTATTATTAATATTGCTATTCCTCATCACATGTTCTTTTAACGATAATGTCGATCAAACACTTTGACAAGAACGCCTCCTGGAATCATTTCCCTCTTTTTTTTTGTATAATTTTTTATAAGATTCATAAAAACCATATTCTATGATTTATGATTAATAGTTTTTTGTGAATATCGAAACAGCTAATGCAGGAGAAAGTACTGTTTTGCCAGTATTTATAAATAAATAAACAGACAAAAAACAATGCAAGGGCGTTTCTTGTACTGGCACGTTTCATCCCAATTTAAAATGGAACCTTTGGGCTACCATAATTGGCTCAATTAAATGAGAATTCTTTCATAAAAGAGGTCTTTAAGCTCATTTAAAAGATAGAACCTTGTCGTAGATGAAGTAGTTTTATGTGCATTTACACTTATTTTTTTGTGACACAGTATGATGATCAATTGAACGCCTTTTTTCTAATCTCTCGAAACGCTCGTCTTTTTACTAATGCTTCTGTTCGCCTTTTTTGTTTCGTGACTGCTGGAACTCAGCTTAGAAAAAAAAATAGTTACACACGCTCACAATGGCTTAAAATAAGGTTTTTTTTCCTCAAGTAAAAACGAAATGGACAATGACATTAGCGCAATTCCATATTACGAAGAACCACCTAGTTACCAGACGTTTCTAGAAGAGCACCTTAAACCCAATATACCAGCACTTATAGGACCTGCTCTCACCAAAGAGTGGAAGGCACGGAAAGAATGGGTAGTTGCTAATGACACTCAAGATGAGCAGTCGCCACGTTATAAACCAAATTATGACTATTTACGTCAGAAATATGGAAATACAAAGGTTCAAGTCGCTCGGTGTAACAGGCGTCATTTCACAGACCAAGAACGAAGTGACATGTCATTTACCGAATTTTCCCTTCTCTGGAATGGAAAAGGACCATCCGATTACTATTTAAAGGACTGGCATTTTGTAAAAGCGTTACCCGAGGAAAAGGCATATACAGTTCCAGATATATTTGAAGGTATAAAAAAAAAGAAAACAGGAACTACTACTATTGTTATTATTTTAATATTAATATTTATTTATTTATCTTATTATTAAACTGACCGTTGGTTAGATGATTGGTTAAATGAATATTGGCTTTCTAAAAGTGACGACGACTACAGATTTTCGTATATGGGTGGTGACACTACATTCACGCCACTCCATGCAGATGTCTACAGGTAAGTCATGGCGCTTTTACTACCAAGTAAATAAATAAATAAATAAATAACCGTAATATTAGGTCTTATTCATGGTCCTCCAATATATGTGGCATCAAGAAATGGACCATGTTCCCACCAAACCAAGAAGAATGCTTTAAGGACAAACTTGGCAATATGGTGTACGATGTTCGCCATGTTGATCCATCCGAATTCCCACACTTCGAAAAAGCTAAAAAAATCGTCCTCTACCAACGAGATGGAGAGACCTTGTTTGTCCCTTCCGGATGGTTCCATCAGGTAGAGAACATTGGATCTACTATTTCCATCAATCATAACTGGTTCAATGCATGCAATTTGGAGTTTACATATCAGTCTTTAAAAGAAGACTTACGGGACGTTCGAGAGGCTATTTCCGACTTGGCCGACATCATGACCCCTCCTGAGTTTACAGACCAGTGTCAGCAGCTTTTGCTTGCCCATAGTGGCTGGGATTGGAGTATTTTCTTAAAGATTCTAGCCTGTATCTCTCATCGATTGAGGATGCAAAGTTATTGCGAGAACCAGCCATCACCAAAATGGCAGGCGAGAGAGGTCAAGCAAATTTTGGATCAATGGGCATCGGATGAAACTAATACTTTTAAGCCTTGGATAGACTCATGCGGGCTAAATGATGTATTGCTTACGGTTATTAAAGACGTTAACCAGGTTTTGGAAAATAAATGAATGATGCCAAAGTATTAAAAACATACCCCCATTCCATTTTATATGATGGATTTATGTAGCAATATAATATATAATAAAGATGATATTAACATTAGCGTATATGATTAATATATCTATGTTGTATTTAGTATATCAAGCATCATCATCGCTTGTACTATTTTGACCATAACTATAAACATGCGCTCAAAAAATAGTTTAGATCACCGATCAAAAAGAATGAACGGATATATCACAAGTGCATATGTTTACTATATTTCTGCTTAATATCATTATTTTATAATATATATATATATATATAATACCAATTCCTTATTCCTTTGTAATTATTATACTTGAAAAAACCAAAATAGTATCAAAGAATTGAAAGAGATAAAACACACAGACACATAAAATACATACTTTCTAAAATAACGAGCCAATCAGTCTGATATTAGTGTATTTATAGGTTTCTATGCATTTAATCAATGAAATACCTCTATAAAACGAAATCCTGGTTTTTTTTTCCCCAGTGGTTTTGCTATTTTATGTATGTTTTGTATTGTAAAAAAAATGTTAATGCAAACTGAGTTTCTTTGTAACCAATAGAATCCACAAAGCTTGATCGGAGAAGAAATACAGCTTGACTCTTCAACATTAAAAAGAGATGCTTTTTATCATGATTATTTCTAAATTAATTAATGTTTCCTTCTTTTAACAAATTTAAACCATAATTAATCATCACGCTAAAGATTAATATATAAATTATTGACAGTAGTAAATTTCTTTGTCGCTCTCGCTGATATTGATTGTATGGCATTTCATTATAAAAGTAATATCGATATTGTTAATGTTATTATCATTGCTTTTACCATTTGTTACTAGAATAGTAACGTGAACTGACTTCTCCTTCATAAACATGATAGAAAATGTTTATTGAGAGCTGACAAGCTAAAGTCTTATTGACTAATGTTAATCCAAAAGAAAATGAACTATTTGAATTGACCTTTTTGTCTTATTTTATTAAAAAAGACATGTGTTTAAATACAAAGAAACAATAATAAAAAAACACGTTTGAACCAAGTCATGTGGCTTAAAAATATGAATGCTGGTTGAAGAGCATATATTTTGGAAAGGAGATGATATCATTCTCTCACACGGTCCTCCTTTTTTATTTTAATATTTCTTCTTTCTACTGTTTTCCTTCTCCTTTTTCTTTTCTTTTTCTCTTTCTTGTGTTTTATCTC
>VCJM01000267.1:0-16601 GCA_024139495.1 Backusella sp. ASU-2019c | reverse complement strand
GAGAGAAAGGAAAAAAAAAAAAAAAAGGGAAAGTGGTCTAAAAATATAATTAAATGCACTCCTTATTTTTTTCAGACAAGGAAAAAAAAAAGTTTTTTTATCACTCAACTGGAATTACACAAAAACGTCATTGAAAAAATAAACACTGCACGTCAGCGGAAAAGCTTAATTTCCGCTTTTGTCTAAAAAAAGGGAAGAAGTGGCACATTGTTATTTTTTGCCTTTTTTTCAGTTCTCGTTTTATTAATAATTAATTAGTTTTTAATTAACAATTGATCACTCTTCACTAAATTCGGTGTACCTTATTTTTTTTTGAATCATTGATAAGAACTATCGGATCAAAGAAATGAAAATAAGATAAGGGATTGTAAAAGTGACTGAGTATAATATGGTAAAATGTCCTTATTGGTAGGCACTTTTGGTTCAATGATGTATGTTTATCATTTTCAATTTTTTCTTGTTGTAGGTTTCCTACCATAAACTATTACATTTTTCATCCAAACTAAGGTTTGTTGTCGACATGATAAAATGTGATATAATACCCTTGATTCACCGTAGACAAATGACTTTGGTGGTTGTTTTCATAAAGTATTGCATGAATAGCATCTCAAACTTTCCTGCGTATATTTTGGTAGTTTTTATCTTCATTCATAATGCATCAAGGAGGGGATAGAAATAGTTTTAATTTGAAATCGTAACTTTGGCTAATGAATTTGGAAAATATTACTGTTCATCCAACTAATTGTCAGTGTCTGTACCAGAACTTATCTGGCTGAAGCTTTGCACCTTAATTATGCTATGATGATTGAAATAAAGCAAAAAAAGGTTAAATAAAGATAAATATACAAAAAAAAAAGCAACAACAAACGATTCACTTGACATCTTATTGATGTGGTAATACTTTTACTTTTCTATGATGTTTGATCGAGACAGGTACATAATAATTTTTTTGTCATGAGCGGCGGAGGTTCAAATTAGCAGATGCTTTGCATATACACAACATTTTTCACGACAAATTAAATGACTGCGACGTCTTTGGGAAAATGAGTAATCCAGCACGAGTTTGGTTGTTTTCAACTTTTTAAAAAGAACCAAAACGACATCAATTCAAATAGAGAACATCGCTGATTTCCTTTCATAAAATCATTTTGATGGTTGTCACTGGGCCATAAAGAGTGTAGGTCAACTATTAAAAATAGGAATAAAGTAAGTACAAGTATCAGTGCACACTTTATGAAAGGTCTTTCTCACCATAATATGGAGTAGCTGATACTATTTTGACGAAGAATAAAAAATTACGTTTTTTGTTTATCATAGTTGAGAGTGAGTTAGAAAGATAAATAAAAACAAGTTTCATCTTCTATTTGTTTATCCTGCAGAAATAATAAATCAAATTCTCTTACTTCTGATAACTAAATATAGCTATAAAAATACAATATATAGAGCGATCAAATCATCTTTATACTACCTGTTATTATTATACACACTCACCACTATTTTATATGACAACAATACATTATATAAGAGTTGCATTCATTGTCAATCAATCAAGGATCTAGTACTATGTTCATATGAAGCGCAAGTATGGGATTGATGACATTCCAATTTATTATGACATTTTTATCTGTAGTGAAACCACGTAAATAGCGAGTGATAAAGCCACAAAAATGGTGGAAGGACTTAAATGAGACTAAAACTGTATTTAACAAATTTCGTTTAAACATTTGGTTGAAGTGGCTGCGATTTATGGTGAGTGGGAAGAAATCGTGGAAGGAAGGTATTTTGGAATTTGATGATCCAAGTTATGAAATAGATATCACAAGATTAACAATTTTATCGTATCGCAAAATTCAAAGAGGCAGACAATGATAGCTTGGTGCCATCATTGATGCCTCGAAAAATAATTATAATTCCTTAAATCCCCTCTCAGAAATGTTTAATACTCTGGTTTAAACGTGTCACTGAATTGAATATACTGGGTATTTTCAACCCTTCTCAATTGCCGCTGCACTTGACAATCGCATGTCGCAAAAATGATCTTTTTCTTTCCGAATTTCCTTTTTATAAAACTAACCATTGATAATAGTGAGAATACGAGAGTATCAAAAATAAAGAATTAACAAATATATATATACTTTTTAAAAAATCAATTACAGTGGCGTTTGTATACCTACTATAAAAATGAAAAATGAGAAAAAAAGGGGTTTTTTAAGATGTTTGAAAATCAAATTTTTTGATCATAGATCATAGGAACAGTCCAAGAAAATCTGATACCATAAAAAGACATTATCACATGAATGCCATATTTGGTAGTAATAGATCCGGATCATTGGAGCATATTGGAACAGAGATTTTTTTTAAAAAAAGACTTTCTGAAAATCCAATAACCTTGTCCATCTAATTGGAAAGGTTTTTTGCAAAAAAAATCCAACTGCTTGTACTTTCACGCTTATGTAATTATCTAGCTATTAGAAATAGTTTATTCTGTTTGATGAATATAACAAGTGATATCTTTTTCTCATCTGACGTCAGTACGCTAAAAAATTTGCTTTAAAAATGTTTATCTTTTTTAATCAATGTTGTCATACCTAGAATATGACCGGATAAAACTTTAAACATGTTTATCAAAAAGGTTCTCGTTTTAGATTGGTTTGTCAAAGAGCTTCCAGTCAACTTGCTTCAAAATAGAGGCGGAGTTGTTGAATGACGCAGAAACCTAAAAAGTAATAACATTGATAAGAAAGGATGTGAACACTCGAATTTCTTTGCTAAAAACGACTAGCAGAACACAGAAAGAAAATAGAGATAGGTAATAAGTGATACTGGGAAACTAAAAAAGAAAAAGGCATAAGGTACCACCTAAAGCAACTCCGAGAGAAAAGGGTTTGGATGCTAATTTACGTAATTTCTTTGATAATAAATCGTAGATGGAGATGTCCTGGAATCAAGGTCACTTTTGATGGTTCCCCCGCTTTTTTCAATTTTTGTAAATTTTTTTAGAAAAAAATAAGAATAAAGTTAAAATCAATCCCGTTTTCTTCCTTTTCTTCTACTCTCTTTTGGTTTCTTTTATATTTCAACAAAAATAAAAAAACAATTATTTTACACCTCTTCCGCTGTTCTTAAAATCCTACACTATGCTCTCTACCAAGGTTAGATTTTTTTTTTTTTTTTTAATGAAAGTGGATATTAAGATATAAAATAGAATAATGCTACTCGCTCTATCCCCACTGCTAACTCTAGCATCACCCAAGCTTTCAATGGAGAGAAAAACGAAAACGTAAGCAGCATGATAGATCTACGAACAAAACATCAATTTATAAATAGTCTTACACAACTTGTATTTGATATAGGGTAATTATGAAGTTACTTTGATTCCCGGTGACGGTATCGGACCCGAGATTTCTCGCTCTGTCAAGGAGATCTTTGCTGCCGCAAAGGTACCTATTGAATGGGAAGAAGTTGATGTCACACCCACTTTGAAGGACGGTAAAACATGTATTCCTGATGATGCCATTACCAGCGTCCGTAAGAATACTGTTGCCCTCAAGGGTCCTCTTGCCACACCTATCGGTAAGGGCCATGTCTCTCTCAACTTGACCTTGCGTCGTACTTTCAACTTGTACGCAAACGTTCGTCCTTGTCGCTCAATTGCTGGCTACAAGACTGCTTATGATAATGTCGACACTGTTATTGTTCGTGAAAATACTGAAGGTGAATACTCTGGTATTGAGCATGAGGTTAGTTTTAATATACTTGGTTCTTCTTCAAGTTATCTAATTTTTCTATAATAGGTTGTTGATGGTGTTGTTCAGTCCATCAAGTTGATCACCAAAGATGCTTCCGAGCGTGTTGCCCGTTATGCTTTCAATTATGCTGATTCCATCGGCAGAGATCGTGTCACCGTTGTTCACAAGGCCAACATCATGTAAAGCAAACAACATTTAAAATGTGAATATTCAAACTTTACTAATTTACTTTAATAGGAAATTGGCTGATGGTCTCTTCTTAGATGTCTGTAAACAAGTCTCCAAGGAATTCCCTCATATTAAATTTAATGATACACTTTTGGATCATGCCTGTCTCAACGTAAGTTTAGTGTCTTGATATGGATAAATCAGAATAGAAATGGAACATGGAGTAATTGGCAAGAGGGGAAAAAAAAAGAGAGAATCACAAAAAAAAATAGAAACAAGAGAGAAAAAAAGTTAATAAACTTGTTACTTATGTCTATATATCTACATGTAGCTCACTACCGATCCTTCCATCTACAAAGATACCGTCATGGTTATGCCCAACTTATACGGTGATATTTTATCCGATTTAAGTGCAGGTTTGATTGGTGGTCTTGGCTTGACACCCTCTGGTAACATTGGTCATGATGCCTCCATCTTTGAAGCCGTGCATGGTACTGCACCTGATATTGCTGGTCAAGATAAGGCTAACCCCACAGCTTTGATTCTTTCAAGTATCATGATGTTGAAGCACATGCGTCTAGATGAACATGCTGCTAAAGTTGAGGAAGCTGTCTTCAAGACACTTGCTGACGGTAAGCACTTGACCGGTGATTTAGGCGGCCGTGCATCAAACTCTGAATACACCAAGGCTATCATTGATGTAAGTATAAATGCTGATTTCAAACTTTAGATAATTGTATTAACTTGTTATTATAGGCTTTGCAATAAAAGTATTACTTTTTTTTTACATTTATATCTTTTTTTTATTATCATCATTCCCCCTCACCTAAACCCACATTTCTTGTATTTAAATGTATAAAAGAGCATTATCAATAAGTTGAACAATAAAGAAAAACTTTATCCAAATTCTATATAATGTCGAGTTATTTTAAATATTCATTTTAGAGATAAACTATAACAATACGAATATAGAACGTTTGAATGAAGCAAAAGCTTCTCCCTTTGAATCAACATGGATGATATGACACCGTTGTAGCCCCATAAAATGTGCTTCTATCATACAAACCACATTATAAAATCAAATAGCCACAAAAATAGAATGAGTGAACACTGGCACAATTGAATTGAAAGTACTTCCATTCTTGGTTAAACGGACTAGGTTCTAATGCATGCTGAATTGCATGATCATAAACATCCAAAAACGGAGCATCTAATGGTTTCAATGTACAGCCATCAAGGATTGGCATAGTGTAATAGCAAGTTTGGCTTGAGCTTGTCAATTGAAGATGGGTATTCGTTTTTGTCATTGACACCTTGAGCGCTCCGAGATCACCGCCACCGCCTACTGATGATGCTTGAGAAAAAGGTAATATTTCAACGCAAGATAGGCGGTGGTTTGACAAGTCAAGTTTATTTATGCCCTGGCACAGATTTAAACCCAGTGTTTCCATGCTTCGAAAGTTCTGTTCAATAAAGTCGACAACATATTTATCCATAGTCACTCTACTCAGTTTGAGATGAACGATGCTAGATTGTTGATCCACTGTCGCTACTTTTTCGTGTATGGTCAAGACAGTTCCCGTCAGACGTAACGATTCAATGTTTGCTGAAAGTGCATTGATTAAGTTGTCCATGCAAACTGGATCGCCATTTAAGTTTTCATCGTACTGAAGCGTAAGGTCCCTCAAGCCCCCAAGCTCCTTTAATCTTGCTAGTTGGGCAACAGATGATATTTGGAATAGTGAAAGCGTGTGTAAGCATTGAAATGATGGCTGAGCCAAGTCATTCTGGCACAAGGCGCTGTATTTGTAAGGCTTCAGATTCAAGCGCTCTAAATTGCATGCATGCTGTAAAAGTGTACCAACCATGTTGTCAATACTGTCTTCAAATCCGATGGTGCACGTTCGTAAACTTGGACCAATGACACTGACAAGCTCACTCCAAGCCGAAGAATTGTGTTCAGCACCAGTAGCCCGAGTTAATGCGTACATTATGCCAGGCGGAAAAAGCTCCAATTCTTCCAACAAAATGTACTTTTTGGCGATATAAAGCATAAAGCCATTGACGTCAGAAAACCTAGACAACGCAAGTATCTTGAGTGCTTTTATCTGCTTCATTGGCACGATATCAAGTGATTTGACTTGATCTGAATTAAATATAAGAAGTCCCTGAAGACTGAGTGAAGTGAGTCTAGGCGTATTGTCGTGCAATTCCTCTAAATCAGTAGCAGAGAGTCGCAATATACTAACAACGAGCGTTGTCAAAAATGGTGCGTGCTTTAAGCGCTTGAAAATCGAAACATTCGATAAGTTGAAGTTTGAAAAACGAAGGGCTAGCGAGGTAAGTCGATGAAAGACACCAGTGCCAAAAACACTGAGGAAAAAGAAACCATTATGGCTCCAGTCCACCACTGTTTCGAGCCCATTTCTCCAACCTTGAAATGATTCGGATTCTTTTGTCGTAAAGACCATCGAGTCATCTTGCTCAAACGTGGGTCCTCTTTCAGACTCAAAAAATGCAAACTTTAGGCTTGGAAAGACTTGGGCCAGACTGACTGTATCGAAGCAGATGCCTCCACTTTTATTCTCGTACAATAGTCTCTGGCACGTGTTTGCAGCCGTTTTTTCTCCTTCGCTGGCTCTCTTAGTCAACTCATTGACACGTCGTTGAAGTGACTCTGATGATGGGAGGGAAAGCATTGTTACAGTTTCCAAAATATGTTTACCAGAGTCAAGAACGCGTGCCCACTTTTGGCAAACTAGCATACATCTAAGCTTTTGTTTTAAATGGAGATATTTAAATATTTTTATTAGCACTTCAGAGGGCAGTTCGTTTATTGTCATGTTTGTACAGAAGAAGAAGACGAAGAAGAAGAAGAAAAACAGCCAAGTACAACAAGGGGTACATCCAAAAAAGGAATTTAAATTAAAAATCAACTCCAATGAAAGCTCAGTTTTACTTTTACCAAAAAGTGAGAGTAAAAAATGAGAACTTAAAAATTGAATAAAATATAGAAATGAAATAAAAGTCAGTATTTATATTCATGTTGATTCTAAATGAACCTTGCCGAAAGTAACGCTGCCACCGGCAGCAGGCTACTCCTGTTTCTTTTTCAGAAAAGAGTGGGCTAAATGATCAAAGTTCTCAGTATCGGAGGGACTGGGTTTCTCGTTAAACGTGGGGAAAGGAGAACTGAAGGCGATCCTGGACAAGCCAGAAAGTCCTATTGAAAGCGCCGAGGTTGCATCTCTGGGCATACAAGCTTTGTTCTTGACACTACGGATACAGTATTGATTTTGGCATTCGAATGTACCAGAGACACTTTGTAAAACCTGCTCACCTTTCACTTCTACCTGCTTGTAGGAATGCGAGAGCTTCTGAAAGCAGAAGGGGCAGTTTTGGGATGTGTTGTGCTCATTTGTGATCACCACAGGAGTGTAACGGGAGTGGATAGTCGGCTTCCATTTGCCACCGTATTTCAAATGCCCTTTTATAGGGGAGCCAATACCGTAGCCACGGTCTCCTGTGAACATTATAGGACACAGATTAAGCTGGTGGTGTTTCAATGCTTGGCGCTCTTCTGCGCATATTCGGTCAGTGCGGCACTGCTTCTGAAGTATGTACCTTCGCTGATCCTTCATCCTTGCATGCTGATAATATGGAGTTTATAAACTTTGTCAATTTAGCTACTCTTTTACTATTAAAGGGTTTCATACCTGCTTTAACGTTTTAAATAACCGTTTAGAAAAGGGAAACGAGTATCCGATCCTCATTGTTCTAAAATATTTACTACAATGAGTTCTTGTGTCCTTTGCAAGTTTTAGAGTAGATGCTATTTTGAAACCTACCTAGTCCCATTGTTATGGCTTACAATCTTGATATAATCCCTTGACATTCCATTTAAACGTTGGATTCTTTTATATTGACCACACTTTTCACTATAAGCGATGTTTAAACAACATGTTACCAACTTGTGTCTTTAGCTAATACTTACAGTGATTTAAAGCAATTGGTGTTATTTCCAAGAGTTGATAAGTTTGGGTTGTTTTTCATATCAATGTGACAATAATAAAAAGTGATGAAGAAAGAAAATAGAAAAGGAAAAAGTAGAAAATATACATTTATAAGGAGAGAAAGACAATGAATCAGTTCGGAGAAAGAAATATAACAATCAAAACATAGAGTCTCATGACCATAGCTAGTCTATCATAAAAAATAACCTCCTTTTACATGATAATATCTGTTTGCTAAAAAATCTGTTCCTTTTTTTTAAGAAATAATAAAGGAAAGAAAAACCATATGCTCGTCATTGTAAAACGAAAAGTAAAGGTGTGTCTCTTTTTGAAGAGAGCAATATCCTTTTTGTAAAAATAAAAGAAAGAGCGAAAAAGGCTATTAGATAAACTGTGTTCGCATGCATTGACGATACTTTCAAAATAAAACGGGGAAAACATTGATCTTCAATGTTTGTGTTACACCCTAAATTTTATAATAAAAGAAAAATATACAGCTCATGCCACTTGGAACATGTGCTCCTAGATTTTGGATGCGTAGATTTTGGAAATGTTGCCCTTTGATAACTCTTTTCCTTTTCATGTTAATAATGATATTTCGACGGCCAAAAAAGCTTTGACGATAACAAAAAATGATAAAGAAAAGGCTTATATATCCATCGACAGAGCGAACAAGACAATTTTTATTTTCTATATTTAAATATATTTTATTTATACTTTTGAATGGATTGAGATATATAACAAATGGTAAAAAGAAGTAAATCTATTAAAAAATGAAAAGGAATGCAGAAACAAACAATCTACTCAGATGATGTCCACTTTTTGAGACGAATAGAGTGAATCTTGATGAAGCCGTTGGCATCTTCAGGGTTATAACCACCTTGTTCATCCATGGATGATTCTTGCATATCATAAAGTTTGGCACCAGGTCCACGGGCGACACGGCCTTCAATGGTGGTATTACCCTTGTAGAGCTTCACCTTAACATCACCAGTGACATTGATTTGGGTGAAATCGATGGACTTTCTCAAAAATTCACATTCAGGGGAGAAGTACTGACCGTTATAAAGAGAACGGCCGTAAGGAACGGTAATGTTTTGATCACGAGTGGCACGCAATTGACCATCCATAGTTAAACCTTCAAGATCTTTGTGAGCGGTACGCAAGACAGTTCCACCAGGGGTTTCGTAACAACCACGAGACTTGACACCGATGAAACGAGATTCAACAATATCAATACGGCCAACACCGTTACGACGGGCAACAGTGTTGAGATAGGTGAAGAGTTCAACAGCTTCAGTGACTTCATGGCCATCGTTGTGGTTGACAACCTTGACAGGAATACCTTTTTCGAATGTGATTGTAATGCGTTCAGGGGCATCAGGAGCATCCTCGGGATCAACAGTAAGTTTCCACATTTCCTTGGGGGGTGTAATGTTGGGATCTTCAAGAATACCAGCTTCATAAGAGATATGGAACAAGTTTTCATCAGTAGACCAGGGCTTAGCCTTGGTTTGAGCAACTTGGATACCCTTTTCGGCAGCGAAATCCAAAAGAGCACTACGACCAGCGAAGCGATTGAAGAAAACTACAAACAATAGTTGTTAGCAAAACCCAGTTTCTTAAACACGTTCCTTTCCAACACCACACAGTATTTTAACTTACCAGGTAATCTCCAAGGAGCAATGACTTCAATGTCAGACTTCAAGGCATAATAAGCAAGCTCGAAACGAACTTGATCATTACCTTTACCAGTACAACCATGGGAGACATATTGACAGCCTTCACGTTCAGCAATTTCGATTTGCTTACGGGCAATGACAGGACGAGCTAATGAAGTACCCAAAAGATAAACTGACTCATAAATAGCATTGGCCTGGATAGCAGGGAAGATTTGTTCTTTGACGAATTCCTCTTTAAGATCCTATACAACATATTTTAGCAAAACCGTTATACATCTATTTCACCCTCCCTTTTTTACTAAAAAAAAAGATCCCTATACTTTACCTCAACAAAGACTTTGCTGGCACCAACGGCCAAGGCCTTTGTGCGAATAGCCTCGAAATCTTCTTCCTGACCAACATCGGCAATGTAAGCCATAGTTTCATAGCCTTGCTCAATCAACCATGCCAAGATGACAGAAGTATCTAAACCACCAGAGTAAGCAAGAAGAACCTTTCCTTTATCAGAAGCCATTGTTATTATATGTTTTAATTTATATAGATTTAATGAAAAAAAAGGAAAATATGGGTGATCATCCTTGGTATTTATACCTAAAGTTAATTTTCATCTCCAGTTTGCAAACTTTAATGAGTCCAATAAGATTTCTTCCGCTACAATCTTGACAGCGACTGAGTTTCTTTTGTGATGGACGATGAGTCAAGTTTCCCTTTTAGGCAACTATGACTAACATGGCACAAGTAAAAGTTTTTTTTCTGGTTTTTCTGATTCCTTTGACTGGATATGTCACTGATCCTTTTGTTATTGATAAGATTCTGAGTTTTTTTTTTTTAATATTAAATCATAGAAAATACTTGTTTTATCTCTTCTTTCTTTGATTTCTATATACATGTTTTGACACAGGAAGTCAGAACAAAGCACACACGCAGATGTCTGGATTTTAAAATAAGAAGAGAACTCAAAAGTAAGAAAAAAAGACGAACACACACAACCTTCTTTTTCTTTTTTATATATATTTAACACGCGATATATGCTAACAAAAGCGCATAAACTTGAGTTCCAAGAAAAAGGATACACACTTCTTGAAAATGGTAGGTTGCTATTATTGTATGATATTTTAAAGTAAATACTTACAGCTTGTGTACTCTTCTTTTAAGTAAACAGCTTTAAGTGAGGCGGAATTAAACTTGCTACATGAGGAAGCAGACACTTTAACAAACTACATCATGTCAGAAGATTTGGATCTAGTTATAGATCTCGGCTGCATTATAGGTTGGTAGAACAAAATAATAAATAGTAGAGTACGCCTAAGTGGTTTTTTGCCTGCAGAGCCTTGGACGTGTGGGTATCTTGAAACCAACAAAGAGTGCAATTATAAAATAAACCGAGAAAAATATTGTGAGGAACGCGATAGTATACTTTTTGATAATCAAACTGGTGTATCCGCATCAAAGCTCACTCTTGGAAAATACAGCGAATGGGCTGCAATTTTAATGGGTCAAACCAAGGGAGATACGTATTTGGTAGGTTGTGTGTATTTTGGAATAATCATCGAGCTTAATGAGAAAGGAAAAAAAAATGCATTAATGATATCGGTTAGCTCAATGAACAATTTATCGTCAAACCTCCTCGATCATCGAAGCAATCACAGTTTGTGTGGCACAGGGTAAACAAAAATCAGAGAATAGGAGAGACACATGTCTTAATCATTTTAAAAAGGATTCGGATTACTATGAGCAAATGGAGCTACAAAGCGAGCCAACAATTGCATGCTGGACTGCTCTGGATGCAGTAGATCAAATAAATGGAACAGTGACGATAGGATCATTGGCTGATAAAATTGCGACAAAAGTAGTGACGGCTCCAGCTGGAAGTGTCCTCTTTATGTCGAGTAAACTCTTTCATCACAGTACAGGAAATTCAAGTGATAAATTTCGCAGAGCGTATATGCCACAGTATTCCCTCAAGCCCTTGCTCTATCCAAATAGGGAAACTAGGCCATTGTCTCAACAATGTGTAGGTTTAGCCATAAAATCCTTCAAATGAAATAAAATTGGATTTTTAAAATAGTACTATGAACTAGTCCTGTCTTAAAATGTTGTATTCAGTGAAGTCACCAAGATCAAGTCCTTTGATTATCTTTATAGGATTAAAAATGAGTTATACATGAACATGCCTCCAAGCGTAAATGTAAAGCATGAAGAAGATTCATTTTTCTTTTTCTGAGCTCCTCTATAAATTGATATTTCCTGTGATAGGCTTGGTTATTATGCTTAGTATAAGAAAACTCTTTACCGTCCCGAAATGGTATCATCAAATAATGAAAGCGTGACACCCACGAAAAAGAGCGATTGGTCGTATTTCCTTTACACATGATATAAATAATAATAAAAAAAAGACATTTCTACGACATTAGGCTGAACTTGTAATGTTTTCTTGTCCGCTAATTAAATGGTCATTTGCCTTATAGAATTTTCTTTTGGCGGAAGAACCGACACTATTACAGAATGTACTTTTTTGTTTATTCAGATAGTTTGTATAGAAATGGATGGAATATATGACAATAATAAAATAAATGATATCACAACATGTGGTAATCATAGTGAAAAATGATGGAATATATAAATATGAAGAGAAAAGGAATACCTAGATGGCCAAATCACCAACTTGGTGCTCCACAAAAATTTCAGAGCCTTTAGATGGTACACCATCATAAAGTACATACATGAAACCTTGACCAGGTGGATAAATATTAGCATTAGGAGGTGCGGTGACTTCCAGTGTCTGAAGATCCTCAGAGATCTTGTGATTCAAGAATACATAGCGCTGAGACATATGCTGTGAATGAGTACTGAAACCAGGACGAAGTAAACCAACTCTGATCTTTCCCTTTGTATCCTCAAATGAAGAGGCTTCTTCAAGATTGATAAGAACCTTGAAGGTTTCATCATAAGTGACAATGCGTGGTACGTGTGAGACAAGTGGGCGGGTATTAGATTTAAAGAGGTATGGAGGAGAAAAGTATTCTACACGGAATTCAGTGGGATACTCGGCATTGACGTCTGGTGGGTCGACATTATTAGAACCAGCAATCCAAACGCGACCATCAGGAAGGGTAAGTGCAACGGAGTGATACATTCGCGCAATATCGGTGTTAGCTAAGCCTTGTGTCCAACGTTGACCCTTAGATTTGGTAGGGGTGTAAATAAGTGGATCAAATGTAGGGTCATGATTGCGTCTATTGTAACCGGCCCATCCACGCTGACAGCCGTTTACCCAGAGAACGTTACCATCCGCCATGATGACACCATCGGGCATGAGTCGCTTATGAACAAAAGTGTCCTTCTCCCATTTGGGGTTTTCATCGCCAAGGTTGATACGACCGCAGGTATCGTCGGCGCTTGCGGTTGCCTTCATAGCCTCGGAACCACCACAGATAAGAATCTCAACATTGTAATTATTGGCTGGGTCTAATGGAAGCATAATGGCACCCGAGGTAAGAGGATAAGTGCGATGTACACCAAACATATCAGGGAGTCTCTTTACAATTTTATGGTTCTTGTAGTCATAAATAATCGACTTTTTATCTGCAAAGATGAACAGGTTTCCGTCTGGCAAGGTAAATACGAACGGATAAAGATTATAGGGCATCGTTTCCTTTAGGAAATCAAACATGACTTCACCTTCAGGGCGAGGAGGCCAAAATTCATAAGATGGGACATTAATCTCAGCACGGTTTACAGCAGCGCCCTTGGTAGAACCACCAATGATAAAAAGATCGCCTTCTGGTAGTTGTTCGACTGTTGGATACCATCTATTTTGAGTCATCTTTCCAGTTTTGTATTCAGCCCATTCACAAGTGTTGTCTGTGCATGGAATAAAGTGGCGAATGGACTGCCAACCGGGTTTGGCTTTCCAGGTCCGACCGCGTTTTTCTCCGCCACCTGTACTGATGAAGCTGCCGTTGGAGAGAAAGCCACCTGCAGAGCAAAATGTGTTTGTTTCTAAAGGTAACGCTCTATATGTATCTGTGTCTAAATCATATTGTACTGAAAATGCACTTTGTCCAGAATCGAATTGGGCTTCGTTCCACTCAGCTAAATAAATAAGATAAGCTTTACTTTATAGCGGTTTTAGAATAATGTAACTGTCTTACCCTTATCAATGACAAGGATGGTTTTTTCACTATAGAATGATAAAAAAAGATAAGAATTTGAAGTGATATTCAAACCAAAAGATACTTACTTTAAAAGAACTGCGTGCATTGCTGCAACACCAGTTCTGCCAATTTGTTCCATTTTGCCTGTCTTTGCAAAAGGTGATATGACCTTTTGGTCTTCATGCCAGTAAAAGGGTGAGTTTTGAGCAGATACCGTACATGCTATTGCACCAACAATTGAAATAAAAGAAAGTGGCTTCATTATTAATATGCGAAAATACAACAATAATATATTGAATCTATGTAAAGAAAAGAAAGAAGAACAGGAAAAGAGACATTGATCAGTTATTAAATAAGCAGTATGGGGCTGAGGAGAGCGAATGATAGGAGTTCAAATTAAAAAAGTGAATTTTGTGGTGTGATGTATTAAATTTAACTTTCTATTTTGGTATTTTTGTGTGACTTTGTTTGTCATGCTCATCTGTCTGATCAGGACGAAAACAGAAGGGGAACCTCTTTTTTTTTTTGCAGAAAATATTTTTCCATTTTTTCATTCTTATTCTTTTCTTCAAACATTTTCTGGTCCATCACATTCGGTCGCTTTTATAAAAGAAGAGGTTCTTTTATATATTTTTTAGCATATATAAACACCCATTTCAATAAAAAATAAATAAAATAAAAACCGAATGCTAGTTCTGGTTAGTTTTATCTATTTGTGTTTGCTGCTATTTTTACCTGTGAATGGACAATATGCCACAGTGTGGAATAATCTAAGGAATAGCGATTCTAATGTTAGTTTCAAACACCACACCACTTTTTTTAATATGTTATTATATTAAACTTGATTTATCTTTTTTATTGTTTGTTACATAGACATTTTTTACAACACTGGCTTATCCTCGATTCTCAGCAATTCAGAACATCCTCAATACACATGAAAATATCACTCTCTTCTTACCGACCGAATCAGCCATTCAGGACGCAATTAAAAGCAATCTGTTTTCAACTACAAACACAAGCATTAATGAAGCTCTGTATCACATTGTAAATAGCACACATGACTTGAAGTTCCTTTTGAGTAAGCGTCAGTACTTGAATACTTTGTCATCACAAAGTCCCTTGCTCGTGGCTGGTCCAGATTCGAATAATTCTACACATCTGCAAGTGTTAGCGGGCCCTATTACTGCCAATGTGATTGGCTATACTAACTGTAGTAATGGTAATAAGCTTTTTTTTGTAATGTTTTACATAGACATCTAATCAAGATTTGACTGACTGTATTTTTTTTTTGACGCTGATCTAGGTATGATTTATAATGTCGATAAGTTCTTGGTTTCACCTATATCAGCAATGGATACAATTTCGTTTTTAGACGACTTGAACAGATTAGAAAATACAATCAAGGCACAAAATCTCAGTAACATTGTACTCGGTTCAAACAAGACAATATTTGCTCCTATAGATAGCGCTTGGAATGCTGTGAATGGAACGAGTCTTCCATTTGGAACAATTGTTCATTTTTTAAAATATCAAGTCATAGAAGGGATCTATTACCAAAAAGATCTTATTGGAAAAAATCAAACATTTACAACAAATTACCTATCCAATCCAATCACTGTAGAAACAGACATGTCTGGTCACCTTCATATCGTAACTAATATCACAAGCCAACCAAATATAGTTGCGGATATTGTGCAAAGCGATATTTTGACATCAGGGGGTGTCATTCATCTTGTTAATAGAATTATGCTCGGACAAGCAAACACTGATGCTAATGCCAACAGTAAATTTAAACTCGTTGCTTCCCCAACGAGTTCATCTTCATCGCATGTAAAAGCTATTCCCTTGTATTATCTTTTTCTTTTTTTTATCCATGCATTATACTCTATTCTCTTATAATATCATCAAAAAAATCTCATATCTTTCATCTTGAACTGTTATTTAACCCTTTCTTCCCCTCCTTCTCTTAACCCCTTTGTAATTATAAAAATTTAAATTTTAAAAATAAGAATAAAGTCATAACATGACAATTAAAATTAAAATTAACATTTTCAAATATATTATGGTATCTGTTCTTCCTATTAGCCATTGAATTATAATCTTCTTTATGAAAAAAAAAAAGACCCGTAGTAGATGGTTATGATGATCAATGTCTTGTCACCGAGAACATAAAAGTATTTCTAAATATTATTTTGTTTCATAATAGCCAAATTGTTTAGAGGATGTGGTCTTTGAAACCGTTTCCGACTTGGCATCGTTAATATGATTTTCGATTTCTTAACGATAATCAAAACAGTGATCATCATCTTACATTCTATTTATATACATGTCTATATGAATAGAAGTATGATGCAGAATCCCTCTATATTCTACGTGATTGTTTGTATCTCATCATCCTACTTCTGATTTGCTGTATCTAAGGAGTTCAGCATGACATATTTTATTGTTTAGAAAGACCGACTTGAATTTCTACGCATATATATTTACTTTAAAGAAACGCTATCTAAAATAATTTAATACATATGAAAATCAGGCACTGCTTATTTATTTCAGTACAGTAAAGCTGGTATATAGCAGTGGTTAAATGGAAGGAACCTTTGCACATTATCACCATTATTGTAAGTAATACAAGCGTATAAAATAAATTGCAGGTGGAAAGACTACACGCCACTTTTTTTTTTTTTTTTGGAAGTAATGGCTTCCAAATCACTAAATTCCCATCATCAGTGGTATCATCTGCGAGGTCCTATTAGGTTGGAGTAAATTAGCAGTTACACTCGTCATAAAACAAGAATTGGTTTTACTTTTTTTTTTTTTTTTTAAACGGGGTTT
>VCJM01000261.1:2583-13172 GCA_024139495.1 Backusella sp. ASU-2019c | reverse complement strand
AACACCTCTAGCCCAATCATCACTCACAAAAATGGAGCAAAGTTCACAGTCTATGCATGGGCAGCTGCTGAAGGTTAATAACAAGGATCTTACAGATGGTTCTGAATACTTGAAGTAGCGCACCATGGGAATTAAGTAAAGGATTCTTCTAAAAATGTAAACAATTGCCCGTTATTTTTGTAAAAACAAAACTTTCATGAGAAAGGTGGTATACTCTTGAAGAAACTTGCTAGAGTTGTTTGAAAATGCTGACAGACGTGTGTCTTTCATAATAAAATATTTCTTATAAATACAAAAAAAGAAAGAAAGTGTTGACAACAGCATTTTGTTGGTTATTTTTTATTTATTTTTTGGAAGTCCGGACTTGCCATGTTAATTTCAAAAATAGTCCCCTAGGGTACGTTTTTGAAAGCACCCATTAAAGCAGTCTATTTTCTTCATATATTTAACCAGTCATAAAAATACAAAAGTATACACAATTTATATTTTGACTTCCAAAAATACTTACATAAAACAACTTTATTATCGTGTCCTGGTTTAATACTAAAATCTTAACCTCCCTTGACCCTCTTGTTTCTGAGGAAAAACAGTAGACAGACATTATTTTTTAATGCCAGAATGCATAGTGCCGAATTGCAAAGGGATATAATCTAAAATGCCAAAGTGTAGGGTTCCAAAGTGCAAAAGTGCAAGCCATTGCAACAAGGAATATTGATTATATGGCCAGAAAGGAATAATATCCTGGATTTTGGTGTCTTGCACTTTGGTATTATAAGATCTTCTGATGCTGGAGTAGTAATACGCATTTACCTTTTGGCATCGAGAAAACCCCACTCCTTTGTGTACTAATTTGTATTAAGGGAGTAAAAGAAGACATAACCTATTTTCACAGGTACTCTTCAATGACATTTAATAGAGTTGATGGTAAGTAAGGTTCAGTTAGACACTTTAACATACTTTTCTTGTTCTATTATATAAATAGTCCTCTGTGCCCAAAATATATTCTCAATTTCTTGAAAAAGGCAGTATAAGCATAAATGCATTTCCATACAACCATCAATACAAAACACAAGCTGTACTTTTATTACGTTTACCATTACTATCGCAATGTGAGTAAGTATTTTATTTCTGTTTTTTTTCTTTTCCTTTTTTTATTAATCGTATTTATCATCATATTTAAATGTTAGAAGGATAAAGCATCTATATAGTAGGATTAATATACGTTCTCATCGTTACTACTATGATCCATCACTTACCACACGGACGGTAGCACCAAAGGACTTGGGAGGCAAGTTCTTGCGGAAACGGGCCTTGACAACACCGCTGGTACCGTGGGTGCGGGCAATACGACCCCAGATAACACGGACCTTGGAACCGTTGATCTCACGCTGGGCACGGTAGACATAGGCAATGCGCTTACCGAGGTAGAACTGGGCATCCTTGGTGGTCTGGACACCTTCAACTTGAATCAAAGAAACATTGGGGTTCTGGTTACGCTTGGCACGTTCGTAGCCCAAAACACGGCCCTTGCTGTAAAGACTATAATAACGGGTCAATGAATACTGTATATATAAATATATAGAATATGAAAAGAGTAAATGAATCGCTGTCTAAATCGCAAGGTGTCTTTTACTCGTCATGGGTCCAATTTACAATAGCTGTTATTTCTCTTCTATTTCTTCAAGTATCCTCTACTCTCATCCATTTCCATGTAATCGTGGAATATCCATCCTCTAAAATCCATCCTCTATATCCATCCACATGCAATCGATCGATCCACTTACTCTTTCCGCTGTATTGCGCAATAACATACCGGTCAGACATGATAATTAAAGAGAAGGAGTATTTCTAGCCTTTGCCAATGATGTCTTTAAAATATCCACTTGGTTCTGAATGGTGCACACAAACAAATTCGCTCTTTCCAAAAAAGGAATCATCCCGGACAATCACGTGTTGTTTATCCGTTTGCCATGCTAAAACACTCGGCAGGATATGTTTTTTGTACTCAGCCACCAAACTTTGAAGGACCTACCAAACTCTTTAGGAAAATAGCATTTTAAACATTTGCTTGAGAACAACCTTGGACTGTCTAAAAGCGAGGATGTCGTTACATGCGCTGCAAATTAAATTAGAGTGACGTCAATGTACTATCTAAGCCCAATTTCTTAGATACGCTTTTAGCTTCCTTGTATTTCCATTGTGGCTTTATATCACCAAGCCAAAGGAGGCAAAAACAATGAATACGATGTAATGCAAGCAGAAGCAACAAAAATTTCACCCACCCGCCAAAAGTTTGACTTTGATCATGCCAAGCTCCTTATTGAAACTAAAGACAACATGAACGCCTGCCTTGACTCGTCTCTTGAAAAGAAATTCTCTTGTATTCAATTCTGTGGCGTTGAACTATATCGATTCTGCCTCTCTCATGCTGCCCATACTCTTTATGTAAACAATTGCACCGACAAAGTCGCCATTCTACCAGCAGTAATCAATTTCGATTTCATTAAAAAGCTGTGTATTATCTTACTTGACACTAAGTCAGAATGGCTTGACTTTCAACCTCATATTATTATTGCAAACAACACACCCAAGTCAGCATACCCCTCCCGTGCTAACCAGCACACAAACATACCTGCATTCAAAAAGAGCCCGTCTTGGTACCCTCCCCTCCCTGACCAGAAGACCGCTCCTCTCAACCCCCCAACCTTGAATAAGGTCTTTGTTTTTATTTATTTTTATATATTGTTATATATGCTCTTCTTTTTTTAATGCGAAATAAAAAACCTTCAAATATGTTACATTTGTACTTTAATAATAGTCTTCTATTATCAAAATATCGACAGACGCTGATTTAACAAGGGACATTAATTTAGTATCTTTGCTAAAGCGAGTTGGCTCTCGTTGTTGTGGATCTTTCATTTTGATTAATATTTATTTTTGCTGTGCTTGTTGTGAGTCATAAAGTCAATTAGTCATTTTTGCTGATATCGATGGCTCAAGCGCTTAATTATACTAAAGAAAGATTAAGATGGCACTAATTAACCAAGATTGGATTTTTTGGTTGAGAGAAACTAATGATTTTTCTTCAGAGCCTCTCAGACCACTGGTGTTAGGTGTTTATTTCATCAATTTTGATGTGCGAGAAATCACGTATTTGACAGGCTATTTTCTTATGTTTGATTTGGGGGAATTTCTTTTTTTTCCAACTTGTATTTTATTATATACAATACAAGAAAATGTAATATCAAATATGAGAAAGAGAGAGAGAGAGAAAAAGCACTTTAAACCCTTTCTGTTACTGACTCGAGCGCAGTGTTTTTTATTTTAGTAATGGCAGACCCGACCTTTGATGCATTAGCGGTTATTCTGGAAACCTCCTTATTTACTTTACTCTTCCTTGCCACATGCTCATACGCTTGGACAAATCGACCAGAAATTAAAGTTTTCTAGACAGACGGCTCATGGTATTCGTGTCAACATATCCCACTATTACGTCAATTTGATAGATTAAGTGAACGTCGTGTTAACTAAATGTCATCTATAATAGAATAGTCTTCAATTCATTTTGAGGGGGTACCTTATTGGTGTGGATTCCCATTAACACAAAAGAAGCAGCTCTTCCATATCAGTGGCCAAGTAAAAATCTCTTTGACACCTTGCTGCGTTTAGCAATAGCCTTGTTTCTGTCAGGGTTTCCCCCAGAATGGTCAGTATGCTTAACACCGCCGTTTGTTCAGCTGGCAAACAGGATAGGCTCAAAATAGTCTATAGCATTATTTTCATCAAACATTTCAGAAACTCATCTTCATAAAAGTACAGAAAGAATATTTTCATTTTGTTTGCTTTGGTTTATCCAAACGTAATATAATAAATATAATTATTTCAAGTGAGCTAGGCCTACTTTTTTGGCTTTTCTCTTCGTCTTTTTTTCTGTGAGTCCCCCTTCTCCTTCTTTGGAATTTCATCTTCCCTCTTTGTTGATAAGACTGTCAACAGCGCCAGCTCCTCCTCGTGCCTTGCTTGAACATAGTCTGAAGTCTGTGAATCCGCATTGTCAAGATCAAGAATCGCAGCTTTTCTTTTTTTCGACAAGAGAGTTAGCAACGCCAACTCCTCTTCGTGTTTTGCTTGTATGTATTCTGGGGTCTGTAAATTCTCATTTGCGTTCTTGATAATGTCAGCTTTCCTCTTTTTTGACAAGTAAGTCAACAACGCCAGCTCTTCTTCGTGTCTTGCTTGTATGTATATTAAGGTCTGTTCTGACCTATTAACCAATAAAGTAAATATTAAGTTTGCTTCTATCAAGATATTTTATTAAACTTACATATTTTGATTGATAGAGCGATAATAAATAACAAAAAGAATAACAAGTTCTTTTTTAGGCGTTCCCTACGGCGTTCCCCAGGAGTTTAAAAAATGCGCATTATAAAGTCAATAATCCTGTTGATAGAAGTGAACGAGTTGATTGAAGAACATGACTACATGGTCTTGGATCTTGATGAGGAAGTAGAATAATACAAAGGAACACGACAACATTCAAACCAGCCATCACCATATTTATTATATGCACTTGATGATATTACATCATCCAAGCTGTCCTTGTTTGGTTTTTTTGCAGCAGACGGTGTAAATAAATCTGATACTACTTGACTGTATAAGGAAAGTCTGAAAAGGGATTATTTATCGACACCAGTGATAGACACTTTTTTAAATTCGATTTTATTTTATATCAGAAGAAAAAATCTAAGTATATTTTTATTAAGGTACAATACGCCTTGGGTCGCGTGGAAAGAGCGATGAGCGGCGAATGTTTCCCAAGTTAAGGTAAAGCATCACAACTCGCTCCAATCCGACGCCGCCCCCACCATGTGCTGGAACACCCATTTTGAATGCATCAAGATAAGGTTGAATTGTTACAAGATCGACACCATGTTCAGTTGCCCTCTTGGTCAATAGCTCTGGATCATGGATACGCTGAGCTCCCGACATAATCTCCTCTCCACGCATAAAGAAATCGTATGAGTTTGAATAACCAGGGTTAGCTGGATCAGGCATAGTGTAAAAGGGTCGAACTTGCAATGGAAACTTGTCAATAATGTAGAAATCGGTTTGGTATTTCTCCTTGATGAGCTTTCCGAGGAGTCTTTCCTGTGTTGTGCTGATATCGTCAAAGTCTCCAATTTCGATACCGTTCTCCCTTAGTATACCAATGCATTCCTTGTAGGTAAATCGCAAAGTTTTTGGTAAGAATTCGAAATCTTGAAAAGGAAACTGCTTCTTGACGATTTCAATTTCACGTTGGAAGCGTGCCTTGAGATTGGTAAAGATATAGACGAGCATTTCATCCAAAACATCCATCACCTCATGGTAGTGCTCATTGAATGCCATTTCCATATCAAGACCCATAAATTCCGTCATGTGTCTGTGTGTATTCGCGTTTTCAGCACGGAACACGGGCGCTATTTCAAACACCTTTTCGAAATCGGCAGAGATACACATTTGCTTGTACAACTGAGGTGATTGGGCCAAGTAGGCATCGCCTTTGAAATACGAAACCTTGAACACATTGGCACCTCCTTCTGATGCAGTACTGATAAGTTTTGGTGTATGGATTTCCATAAAGCCACGCTCCACAAGAAATTCTCTGAAAAGTAAGCACACAGCAGATTGAAGCCTAAATATAGCATGGTTTGTGGTAGTGCGAAGATCGAGTACACGATTATCAAGCCGGGTCTCGAGAAGAATGGGAATAAAATCATCAGTGTTTTTGGGGACGGTCGCTTGCTCTACCGAAAATGGCAAACGCACATTGACTTGAGAAATAACATGAAATTCTTCAATAGCAAGTTCTACAGACGAAATGGTACAGCTCTTGATTGGTTCTTCTGGCTTTACAATTTTTGCTTGTATTTTGACAATAGATTCATCGGCAATGTTTGAACAAAACTTGATCATCTGCTTTGAAATAGTGTCTTGATTTGCAGTGACAACACCTTGGATGGTAGAATCGCCCTGACGAAAAACGAGGAAGCATAATTTGCTGCTTTTTGACCGGGAAGCTTGAACGCGCGCACGGACCGTCACTATCTCACCGGCACGTGCTTCATTCACATCTACAATGTTTTCATATTTTGTTTCTACATGTAGATTGCTCTTTAGCATAATGGGACTACCAAAGAGACAAAAAAAAAATGCTTAAATCATTTACCTGAGCGTGATTGCGATTGGTTTATAGGAAGATTGCCATATTTTCCTAACGAGTAATCCTATAAGGACGCAATATGAGTAAACGTTGCTTTCACTTTGTTTAATGCTGGTATATGTACTTACAACTTGATTTTCAATTTCAGCTTCCTTTTCAGACTGTAACTTGGCTGCGATGGCTAACTTTCTTTCTGCCTTCTCCTTCTCTTTTTGCAATTTCTTTAATGCATTTTTTGACATTTTGGTATCTCTGATGGTTGTATTAGTTTTGCTACATCAAAATGAAAATATATATACCGTTTACTTACATAGATTGATCAGTTTTTGTAGCTTGAGGTAACGACATGTTTCAGACTTAATAAGTTGATTAAATATATAGGAATAAAACCAGGCATAAGCATATATTAAATCAAGTTTTTATAAAGAATTTACTCTAGTCCACTCATGTGAGTCATAATGGCTGAATCATACTCATTTTTTCTCAGGTTTCCATAAAGGGATTTTTTGTCCCTATTTCAAATTTCCCGGGACAATCCGGAGTCATGTTTCTAGGGCTAATCCATTTTGAATAAGAACAAAAACTAGAAAGCATCATGTAAAAAGTCAACCAATGTATGTAAATGCGAGAGTGCTGCTCTAAAAAAGCTACCAAGTTTCGGTCTGAGATAGGCTTCATTTTATGCTAAAAGTAAAAAAGTGCTCCAATACGTCTTGTTCTTTCAATGTATATAAAATTCAAATCCAATTGATCAAGTACCCATTTTTGTTGCTAGACACTTTGTATACTTTATTAAAAAGCGGAAAATGCGACCTAATAGAAAGACACAAGTGAGAAGGTCGTACTCCATAGAGTAGACTTCTGGCTTTCAAAAAGTCAAGTCACTTGGATAGCTTGCCCACGCGAACTTTCGTGGTGGTTTTGCTTCTTGTTCATATTTTCAATGGCAGTGGTTAAACTAGACAAAGAAACAAAAGATAAACTCGAAGGTAAGCCCTCTTTCTTTTTGTTTTTCGTTTTACTAGCAATGAGTTGACTTAATAAACTTGATTCAAAATAGCTGCTGGAATCACAGTCGATGATGAAGTTACTCGGGCAATTAAGAATGCGAACACAGCTGTGCTTATGAATGTTGCCTATGTTTATACAGTTGAAAGAGAATACACTAAAGCGATGACATTGTATCACATAGCAGCCGATAAAGCTGATAGAAAAGCATGCTATCAAAGAGGTCTGTTGTATCGCCAAGGACTTGGAGTCACTCAAAATTACGTGACCGCAATGGAATGGTTTCTGAAAGCATACATGCTGGGCATAAAGAGGGAATCGACGGTATTAGTAGCACGTTGATATACGCAGATTGGATACCAGGGAGCGATTTGCTGCGTAAATCGATTAGTAATAACATACTGTATCCAAATAAGGATTTGGCAGCAGTCCAGCAAGGTACTACAATAGCTATCAAATCCATATAAAATGTGCGCTCTTTACCAAAGAAATAATTAAATGAATAGAAAGGGTAAAAAATGCTGTGCTGAAGGAAATCAACGATGTCATCAAAACGGACAAGGAAAAACAGGCAGTTAGGGCCAACAAGAAGAGAAAGGTAGAACAAGAACAAGAGGAAGAAGAGGAAGAGGAAGAAGAGGAAGAGGAAGAAGAAGAGGAAGAAAACAGTAAAAGGATCAAAGCGCTAGAGGATAAAGTAAAGCTATTGGAGGATAAAGTCAAGCTATGGGAGGGTCAAGCAAACATAGTGCAACAATCCAACCAAAACCTTGTGACCCTGATTGAACAGGAAAGACTTATAAGGAATAACGAAATCATGTTGATGAAACAAAAGATTGAAACATTAGAATTAAAGCAATAAAAAACTATTATTCTCATTTGTAGAGTATAGCATACTCGAGCTCATAGTTGCCTTTGTGCTTTGCCATGACCTGATGATATAGTTGGTTCGTGGCAGAGAAGCTACTTGTATTGAGCGATCTAATCGGAGTGCAAAACTCTGAGCCAAAATGACTTTTTTATTTATTTATTTTTGATATCGTGTTGCTGTTTGCTTGGTTACATCTCAAATATAGAAAAAATGGTACTTTGCAACTGTTATCAAACTCTTGATGATATCTTTGTGCTAATATCCCTTTTTTTTACTCTATTTTACATCAAATGCAGTCTCAAACAGCTACTCAGACTATCGAAACCAACCATGAAGATATGATTGTAAGTTGCTTGCCTTGGACGCGTCGCTTCCCATACTCATCTTGTTTTTTTTAATAGCATGATGCTCAACTTGACTATTATTCACGCCGTTTGGCTACTGCCTCATCTGATCACACCATCAAGATATTCAATGTAGATGGAGACAATCAGACGCAAAGTCATACTATTACAGAGTAATTTATAGACAGACACACGATAGTAACAGTATTAACACCTCATCTTTACTATAGCAATACAGCTCCAGTTTGGCAAGTAGCATGGGCACATCCCAAGTTTGGCAACATCTTGGCTTCTTGTGCCTACGATGGCCGTGTGCTTATTTTTAAGGAACAAAACGGTGCTTGGTCAAAAATTCATGAAAATAACAAGCACACTGCTTCTGGTAAAATAAAGAAAATGGCTGCATTGTGTTTATTTTGTTTTTAACTCTTCTTTTTATTGGGGAAAACACAACAGTCAACTCGATTGCTTGGGCTCCACACGAATTGGGTGCCATTTTGGCCTGTGCTTCCTCCGATGGCAAAATTTCTATTCTCGAATACAAAGGTAAAAAAAAAAGAAGCATTCTTGTATTTTTTACGAGTGGGAAAAAGGAGGGTTGTGTGTGTTGATAGATATATTTTGTACAGATGATGGATCTTGGGAAACACAGTTGATTGATGCACATGGCATTGGTTGCAATGCTGTGACGTGGGCACCTGCTGCCATTCCTGGCAGTTTAGTACAGGCACAAGGTGGCAATCCCACAGTCAACACAGTCAAGAAGCTTGTTTCTGCTGGGTGCGATAATTTGATCAAGATTTGGGGATGGAAGTAAGTATGGGATGGTCTGCCAAGGTGCCTGTAATAACGCAAACCAATATCAATAATAATAATAGAGATGACACAAAGTCTTGGCAAGAGGAAGAGACCCTGGACGGACACTCTGACTGGGTACGAGATGTTGCCTTTGCACCCAACGTCGGATTACCAAAGAGCTATCTTGCCAGCTGTTCTCAGGACAAGTCAGTTTTGATCTGGACGCAAGAATCACCAAAAGGAGAGTGGAGCCACAAGACCTTGGGCGACAAGTTCCCTGATGTTGTCTGGCGCGTCAGTTGGTCATTATCAGGCAATGTCCTTGCTGTCTCTTGTGGCGACAACAAGGTTACTTTGTGGAAAGAGTCTTCAAAGGGTGATTGGGAACTTGTTGAAACAATCGAAGAAACTGCTTAATCTATACAATAGTCCTTTTTTTTAATATACAAAAAAAACACCTTTTTCACATCTTGAAACATAATAAATCGAATAGTAAAGAGAACAATGACATGATGCAATGAAAGCAATAGTTACCTATGGGTTGGATAAACCTGATAATAAAGAGCTTATCATATTCTATTTTTGAAAGTATCTTGTCTTTTTCATATTTTGTTTGAATTGGTACTACAATATACGCCTGGTCAAGTCTCTTCACTGATATCATGTAGCTATAATGACCTATCAAAACACTCGTTATGTATTCATCCTGTCTAATAGAAATACTTGCTGCCAAATAAGTAAATATCTTTACAACATCATCATCAGCAAGTGGTAGCCTTGTTTGCCCTTGTATTCTTCACTTGTTGCTCAGTTGCAATGGATTGCGTAGTCTTCTCTTTATTCCATTCAGAGCAGCTCGCTTTAATGTCCATGATTGTTTGTTTAGCATCCTTGCCACCAAACCTTTCTCTTTTCCCTTCGAGTTCTACAAAAAGTGATCGAGTCGGAGTTATCGATTTATGTACCAAAATAAAATGCAAATGTAAAAAATACAAAGATTAATAATCGTTTTGTAAAATATCACAAAGAATAATCAGTGTAGATAAAAAGGTATGCCCTTTAGTAGGGTAGGAAGCATAGAATAGTGATTCCCCTGCTTTGTATTATAGCCAAGGAACTCGCTTGGAAAAACGTCTGATTTTAGTTGAAAAAAGAACACTTAGGGATATCAAAGTTGGAAAGGTACACGAGCATCCTTTAGTGTGAATAACCTTGTTTTGTTTATACTATTTATTTTTAATTTAAAAATTTTAAAGTCTACTTTGTCTCAGTTTTCTAGGTAGAATGTTAAGAAATACAAGTATACAACGACCAAAAAAGAAAACAAAAAAGCCCAGTTTTTATTCTTATTTCAATCGCATTTTAT
>VCJM01000254.1:4252-28832 GCA_024139495.1 Backusella sp. ASU-2019c | reverse complement strand
AGTATGAAGGAGGAATAATATACTAATATGATATTATTATATAGAAACATTACGCGAAAACCCCAATCCATCATACCAGGAATTGTTGAATAGCATTCGTGATATTTTGCGCGATAAATATGCTCAAAGACCTCAGCTTTCTTCTTCACACCCAATCGATGTCAACCTTCAGTTCCAATGTTAATTGGTACTAAAAACGACTACTAAATGTATAAAGAAAAGACAAGTTTTGTCATACTATGGCTGTTATAGAAAGCTGTAAAAACTGAAATAACAGTAACAGTAATAAAAAAATTGCTGCATATTCGTTAGTGATATAGTTTATGGTATTTTTTTTCTGTGTATGATCACTAGGCTAATATTATTTAAACTTCCCAGGAATTTATAAACAAGAATTGCTTCGTTTATTTTTAGCAACTGTTATTGTCCTAGAAAAAAAAAGCAGTACTTAAATTCTGAAAGCTTTTTTCTCGTAGCACTTTTGCATAGTTGCGTTTTTTCATTCTGTTCCACATGTATTTTAAAATAATTTTCCTCTTCGGAAACTGTACCGTTACTTTAGCTAAGGTATAAAAATGACCTCGTACAAAAGATTTTTGCATAAACATTTATATGCATAAAGTAGGTTTGTTCATTGAATGTCAGTCTGCAAGGAGATTATAACCCTCTGTAAACCATTGTCCTTGTTTGTTTTGTCATCGTTATTATTTTTGGAATTTAATAATTCACCTGTTTTTTATTTTGGATTATGGATGCTACCTCATCTTAATCATTTACGTCACTTTTTGAAAGCTCAGAGACCTGAATATGCCCAAATAAATCACTTAGTATCTTTCAATAATAGCTGGTATACTCTCTTTCTTGTCTATAGCATCTTCTTCATTAACTTTCTAGTCTTGTAAAAATAAATAATTAATTTTAAGATGGATGGCATTTTATCATTTATAAAAAAAAATAGCAACGCATAAGCGAGCAAGTCGAATGATATCACTTAATTTTTTTCACAGCTTGTAGCAACAGGAGAAGAGCATAATCTAAATTAATGGTTGAAATGAAGAGTATCTTTGTACATTTTATATTATTAAATACTTTCAAATTCATTGCGAGTTGATTTAGTATAATTACTGTCTTTTTCAAGAAAATGAGAAAAACATTCAAATTAATGAGAAAAGTTTTCAAATTATTGAGAACTATTTTTAAATCAATGAGAAAAGGGAAAATAATTATTGAGAAAAAGTTGATGAGAAAAAAGTGGGTCAAGGGAGGTTAAGATTTTAGTATCAAACTAGGGCACTATAATAAAGGCGTTTTATTCAAATGTTTTTGGATATCAAAATTTAAATTGTATATACTTTTGTATTGTTATGACTCAGGATAAATGTATGAAGAAAGTAGACTGCGTTATAATGGGTGCTTTCAAAAACGTCCCTGCGGGGACTATTTTTAAAATTAAAATGGCAAACCCAATTTATACCCATATAAATCAAAACTCATGGTATATCAACCTTCAGTATTGTATTTGAGTGTCCTAAAAGATAATGGATTATTCATTTACTTTGCTTGATAAAAAAAATACTAATGATGAAAAATAGTATCTACTGAATCTATCTCTGTCCCACTGGTGCGTTGGCGCTGTTACTTTATATCATTCTATTCTTCATTGGGATGTAATATACTTTTATGGATCTTGCTACATGGCTACCTGTCTATGTGTATGCTCACTGTCTGAAATCGACACCGTATATAAGATATATATCTTTTCTCAATTATTCCCTGGTTTTTCTCACTAATTTGAAAATATTTCTCAAAATATTTCAATTTTTTAAATAAAACAGTTCATGTATGGATGCGACTGGAGAACCAAAAAAAAAAAAGTGCAATCATGTATGTATGCATTGGTTGTCAAAAATAACAAATAGAGTAACAGACCAAATGAGTATTACAACGCAATAGTTTCTGGAATCACATACATTTAGATCTGTCAATAATCCACCAATGGACTCTCATATCGAAAAATGAGGCACCAAAATATATAGCGGAGCGTTCCTTCGTGGTCTGTCGCTCTTTGATTTTCGAAAGCCATACCAACCACGTTAAAATCAACTGCCATGATTGGTAGCAATGACACAAGTAACATATTTATGATTTACAGAAGCCATAGAGTATATTTTATTGTTAATATGGATCGTGTTTGGGGCGGTTTGGGTCGGAGTTGTGGGTTGTGCTTGCCGTAGCTCTTTAGATAAACAAACAATATTCAAATTTTCTTTAAAAGACCATGTTTTTTTTTGTTTTTTCATCCTCTTCTTCTTCTTTCTTACCTATTAGCAATGCAAAATAATATATATTCAAACCCATCATCCACCCTTGCCTTATTAATACAAAACCTCTCACCAGTTAATCAAGGCGAAAACGGTAATGCTCACACCGGCAACGCTCTGCCTTTTCTTCCATCATTTTTCTTTTCAGGAACTTTGGGTGTTCTGACCACGGCATTCCCAAGTCTTCCAGGCAACCATTTTCTAGGATCTCCTGTGACATTGTTCCCGCCAAATCCATTTCCAACTTTAACGCTTCACCGGGATCAAACTGGTACTGAAAGAAGAGGAGGGGCAATCAGGCGCCAATCGCCTAATGTGGAGCTGTATCGGTGTCAATTTTGTAGATACACTTCACCAAGGCTGTACAATGTAAATGAACATCAGGAAAGGCATAACCCCAATCGCGAGAGGAAGTATAAATGCCAAAAATGCGAAAAAGCATTTTTTCGGAGCTTTGATAGGGGAAGGCATTTTAAAAGTGTGCACGAAAAAATACGATATGTATGTCCCATTTGCTGCCAAGGTTTTTCTCGTCCGGATAGCCTAAGAAAACATAAGTGCCAACCGCTTAATGTTAGAAGGATTTGTAAATAGAAATTCACCAGTCCTGGATCGTTGAAAAAATATGAATCATCCTAGAAGGTTGACTAATACTAATAACATATACTTGATTCTGGTTAACTCCAAAAAATAAGTTCCCCAACTCTCTTCCTATTTTGCTTTGTTTTTTACTATCCTTTATTCAAAAACAAAATAACCATTTTACTTTTATCTTTATACAATTTCCTTCTTTTCAAAAACAATAAATATGCTTATGTTTTATATATAGTGAAAATAATGAAAATTTACATCCATTTGTTTTTCTATTTTTTCTAAGTCCCAGTCTGTTTCTTTTGGCAGGTATGTCGTGCTATAGCTTCGTTATCAAAAGGAACAAGAACTTTTTTCCAAGATTTTTTATATACATAGTTAAATAAATATACGAAAACAATCGAATGTTTTAATAGGTCTTCATGTTTCAACATTTGATTTATTATCTTTCCTTCTTTTTTCTTTTCTTGTTATATCCATTGCACTCATTTAGAGATGGAAACATTATGCAACTCTTCATATACTTTATTCCGTACTAACGATAATATATAGAATAGCTCTTAACACATATGCTTGTCTTAATATGATAAATTAGAGTAAATAGAAAATTTTATAGTATAAGTGATAATCCAGTATGTTTTTTTGGGGAAAAAAATACAGGCTATCAGTGTAATAATGTGGATTCCTCTTCTATATCTATATTTATTGAAAAGATTTACATATAACGAACCTTGACTAAAATGCATGTCAAGTTTCTATTGAAAAATTTATCTGTATAACATTTTTAAGTACAATAAGGTTATTTTCAAACACTTACGAACACTTAAAGAAATTTTGTCAAATTCGTTTATAGAAAGACAATTAAGTGTTTCATAAAAGACAAAATATAACAAACCTAAAATATGATAGCATTAATGTTTATGAGCTGTATAAAATACCCATATTTAAAAGTGGCATCCTTCTCTATCTTTTGAAATATAAAATTTTATGGAAATGAATGGAGCACTTACTTGAAAACTGATCAATTAGTGTCCTGGATAAGTTCACAAGTAAAGCTGGCAAACACCCAAAAAGGCTAGGTTCAATAGAGAAGATTGGGGAAGTTGTTTTTGTTTCATCGAAAAAAAAAATTGAATCGATACAATGTATTGTACTTTACCCCAAAAAATACGGATGAGATATTTAACTATCTCATTACATAAAAGTATTTTTGTTTCTTTACCATACTTTGCATTTATAAACTATTTTAATATACTGTTACAATTACGCTGTAAATAGTTTCATCTTGCTGTGTATTTATCATAACCGCTATTCCTGCTACTGTTTTTTTAAGAAGTTGAGAAAAAAGGGGAACATGTTTTGAGAAAAATAAAGAGTATAATTGGGAAAAAATATAATAATATTCTTATAATAAATCCATGCATGTTCAAAGACAGCCAATATTATAGATTCAAAATAAGAAAACATGTTGTAAACATCATGAATTGAAAGCGAGTGTCAGTAGATTCCGCAATAGTTTAATGTAGAGAAGAGCTTTTACTAGTAACATCATTTGCACAATAGACATTTGTGAAGTAAGAATGGCTCTATTTTTTTTTTACAGCCTAGCAAAGTCAATGTTTTGCAATTTAAGGTGTTGTGTATCATATAACTTTGGCCAGGCTAGATCTTCCTGGTTATTATGAGATTATAAAATTGTGTTTTATATCTTTGAGTTCCCCGTTTACACCCTAGAAAACACCCTATGGAAATCTTGGCTCTTTGCTTATAATATGATTCCAATGATTTATTAAGTGGGCAACTCACTTCTTTGCAGGTTCTTTGTAGGTTATTTATTTTTTAGTAATTACATTCATATCAAAAATGATAAATTTGTCTTTTTATAAAACCGAATTGATATCAATTGCAATTATGCCAAGCTGAATTTGTATCAAGATTCAAAACATCAAACCTAGCTTCAAATATTTTCTCATTTTCTTGAAAAATACTGTATCACTATTCCATGTTTTTTATCAGCGAATACATAAACTCCGCAAAAGCGAAGCACAAGATCCATTACTTTCTCTCTGAAATAACATTGTGTATGCCAATAGAATTTGGCTAGAAGAGAAACATATTTACTGTTATGTTTTTTTGGCTGATATTTCAGATATTGAACTTACTATTGGACTAAAAGGAAGTACCTGTTTTTTAGCATGTTCATTATATAATTATGGAATATAAATCAAGGATAAAAATTGTTCTAGAAATTAATAAATACCCCAGCTATTCTCTTTATGGGATTTGACTGATAACGTGGAAGCATTCATGAGATGAGATAAAAACTTTATATTTTATTAGAAAGAACGGCCGAGACTAAAGATAAATACATTTTTTTTTAGGAAAAAAAAAACGAAAAACCTGTTGAATTAAACACCAATGTGTGCTTCGTATATATTTTATTTATTTATTTATACTCATTTTGCTATTATCAAACAATACCTAGTTCTTAAAACTGCGACCCTTTAGCACCATATATTCATTGGTAGTATCTCAATAATCTCACAGATTTTAACATTGTCCTATTCAAAATTTATGAGACAAGAATAGCGCATGAATTTAATGAAAGAGCATGTATCTAGATATTTTCTGACTGGAAATATAATTTAAATATGCGAATATAATATGCATGTATGCCTGCATGCTTGCATATTCATATATGAGATTTGGTGTCAGAAATGATGCTCGTTCAAACATTGATAAAAGCAATGAAATCCATGACTTCAACTTGTTCATGTGATTTATTATTTCCATAAAAGGGCGTAATAAAAAATACTCCAAATTTGTAAATATAGCTCTCTGACGTTTTTCATGCTCTTGCTGTACCACGAACGGATCATTTTAATACATCGTAGTGTAACTTGTACATTAGCTATCCCAATCTGTCTTCCCCACAAATGCTAAAGTCGATTTACATGTGAAAAAGGTCTAAGCACGAATATGCATAAGTTTTGAATCTGTTTATTTAAAAAAAAATCTATTATTATGGATAAAATGGAATTGAAGAATTCATCATGTTTTGATACAAAAAAAAGCAAATGAAAGAAAATATAAGCATAAATACAATAAAAAGTTGGATATATAACGAGTAGTAATAAAAGAAAGAAAAAAATCAAGGGTATATATAATTTACAATAACAAAGTGCGAATATAAAAGAAGTGTGTTTAACTAGTAAATGGTTGGGGTGGTGTCAAACGAGGCATAGAATTAATCATGGTCATAAAATGATCTATTATAGAATATTAGAATATGGATCCCAATTACAGCAATAAAGAAACTTACCAAAATGCAAATCATTTGATAACAAATCCATTGTATCAATATTATTCATAGCCAACATATCCTTCGTCAAGTCCTCCATCTTCTTTGTAGGTTGAGGGAAAGCACTTTTATATTTATCACGCTGAATGTACATCTCCTTTCTCTTACTTAATGCCTGAGCCATGCTCTTTCCAAGATCTACCATAATCTCCACTGCATTATCCATTCTTTCAGGCTTATGATTGGGGCACAAGAACCAGTATCTCTTGAAAAAGGATGGAGGTACAAACCATGAGTCTGGATTACCAACTTCGCCGCCCAAGAACACAGAATTTTCGGTAAGGTAATCAAAGAGTTCGTTGGCGTTATAGTAGTCTTGGAAGAGAATCATATGGTCGCGCATCGCAGCTCCAGGAACAACATCAATGCGGGTATCATGACGAATCTTGCGTTGCAATTCAGCTATAGAAACACACATAAGTAACCCCATTTTTTAAATTTTAAATTTTATTTTATCGACACTTACTGGGTGGAAAAAGAGTACGAGCCTCAGCATCTAAATTCTTCTCTGATCGAAGTCTTTGAATAGCATCCAATGGTGTCATTGGTGGAAACACCTTCTTACCCTCACTTTGAGTTTCCTGTTTTACCAAAGCCGGATCATATTCAGTTACTGTACGTGTCAATCCAGTTTTCAAGTCAACCATGGGTTCATCATCAACAAGTGATTCTGGTGAAGATGGTATATCCGTCATATCTGCCATATCTGTGTCCATTGATACATCGTTGTTAGATTGATCTTGTTCTGTTAAAGCTGCTTCGGAATTAATGAGATCTGTATTGAGTAAACGTTGAAAGAAGGGTGATTCGAGATGGCTGGCAAGTTGAGGTGCAATGCATGAAAGAGAGTCAGAGATATCAAAAACGCCGGCGCTTTCTTTATCAAAACCAGAATGCTCAGAGGAAGCATAGGATGACTGTGGGCTTGTGGAAGACAATGGAGGAGAATGCATTAGAGAGGAGGTGGAAGAAGCTGGTGACTCGGGTTCATGAAGATCATCAACAAGATAGGTGGATGTGGGACTAGGACACGAAAGTAAAGGCGAGTCATCCTGTTTATCAGCGCAAATAATATTCATATTGCGATCCAAAAAGAACTCCAATGATTGAGGAATATCTGTGGTTCGAGAAAATGTTAAATGGTCTGAACCCATTTCATCGGTGACACCTGCATCCCAGAATTTTGGCACATCGACACCGTTTGAAAGACATGCCACCTTGAGGGTTAATACATAGCCTTTGAGATAATTGGTTTCATAAACAAGTTCTTCCATGCGTTTACGAAGAGATTTGGCCTCACGGACGGCTTGATCGCGTGCATAGACACAGTGCTTGACAGTGGATTCAGCTTCACGCATCTCACGACGCTTTCGCTCACGGAATGCTCTTTGTGCAGCACGGTTCTGTGCCTTGCGCTGTGCAGGTGAAGGTGGGTTGGGCTTTCTTCCGGGCTTTTTGCGTGGACGGATAGGACGTCCGTTGGCATCCAAATTGCCTAATTCAAATTCAGGGTCAAAATGTTCAAAAGATATATCTGCCATTGTTATTAACTGTCGTTGAATTTTTTTTTAAAAAAAAGTGAAAGTAGTTGTTGCTTAATGAGAGAAGTAAAAAAATTAATTAAATAAAGCAGTATAAAAAAAAAGAAAAAAAATGTGAAGAACAATTAAATGTCAACTTTAAAGGTTGGTATTTATATAGCACACAAAAAAAGGAACAAGCATAATTTTTTTTTGGGGTCGAAGCTAATTTCACCAAACAATATGATAGAAGAGGTTTAAGCGTTTAGGGTCACGATATGCACATGTTACGATCGACAAAAAAGGCCCAGAAAATATGAACACAAAAGCAGCACTAGCTTCATTGTGGGAAGAATCCACATGTGAAGCTTCACTGTGGGGTCAACCCCACCCAAGTTTATGTTTCTTTGCTCTATCACATGTGGTATTTTTTTAATTTTTTCTGTTTTTTTCTATGGTAGCACCAAATAAGGCTAACAACGTAATTCGATTTCATATTAAGCTATGGGCAAGAAAATCGCTCTAACTTGTATATAGTCAAAGGCCCTTCCATCATATTAATTCGGAGCCTGATAGGAACATTTTTATGTTGTCGGTGACAATACTTTTCTGGGCAGACACCAAGATTTTCTTTCGTTTTTTTTTTTTTTATCACATTCATAACCTTGTATAAGAGAATTCTCTACTACTTCGTTTTACATTTTTATTTCTTGTTCAATATTGCTCATATTGATATCATCACAATGGCTATTTCAATCCTTAATTCTACTTTAATAGAACGACGAAACCATGGCAATTAAAGTTGTTTTTAATATTTATTTTCATTTTCCTATTTAATTCTATTTAAAAAACTCTTGTTTTGATTGATTCAGCTGTCGATTTGCAAATAATCTTGTCTTACAACGATCCCAAATTAAGATGATGCAAGTTACATAATATTTCTCTTAAATAGGAGTTAATATGCGTGAAGCTGTGCTTTGTGGTTATAAACAAATAAAGTATATACCATTGCTTTCATTCTACAGCATTTGTTGACTTTATAGTATAATTTTATATATTACACACTTAAATATAGAAGGGCTACTTCATTGATTTGTTTTGAAAAGATTGGATGCTAAAATTCCTTTTTGAAAAAAGAGAAGAATCCAGGCCTTTCTTAATTTTTCTTATTACCATATTTATAGTACTGTTATGGAAAAAGTTGTAACTATCTTGTTTTATTTATGAGCTGAAACAAAAGACATTTGCCCTATATTTTTTGATAAAGATGTGACTATAGCAAAACCGGCGCTAGAAATATCAGCGGAGAGTAGAACTAATAGTGAGGCACCAGTAAAACGCTTTAATTAAAGACAGAGCATTTGAATGATACATTTTTTTTTAATTATTTACATATTCTACTATTTTTTGAATTGAGAAAACAATAAATATAAATTGCCTTTTTTTTTTTTTCATTGCTACTGCTTTTTCAAATACATGAACCTTCTTTTCAGTAACCCATAAATTACTTTATTTGGAATAGATCCGCGTGATTTGAATAATATGGTAGTTCAATTCTATCACATTTACAAAAAAAAAAGCATTTTTGAACACAAAACTTACACTTACAGAAGTTTTGTAAGATCATCACTTTTGTTTTACAAAAAGCATGGAGCTATCAAAAAAAAAACAAGCCCAATATCCACACGTGCCAAATGTGCTCATCCCTTGGTTTCTCATAAAAATATGCAGATGTCAAAATAAGCATACAAACCCTTCGCTTTTGGTTAGATTGTTTGGGTATCGTGGCTCTTCAGTGATCATTTTCTCTTTTTTCTTCTTGTCATTTGAAGAGCTTGTCTACTTATAATTAGGACACCATATGCTTACTATTTATTTTCTTTTAAAGAAAAAAAAAGATGGCGTATTTGTTTATCTCATAGTGATTCATTTTTCTTTTTGCTTTTGAATCAAATATGTGAAGAAATGCAAAAACTCGAAGAAAAAAAACCCATTTTACAGTTAAAAATAACTTTGAGTTACTTTTTCATAAGATAATTGTTTTAACCTAAGCGAAAAATGGTGCTTGTGAAATAAAACATACAATCACTACTTCAATAAAGTCTAAAAGCATTTGATTTATTGAAATTCCGAGTAAATAAAAGCTGGTTTACTTCCCCGCCTTTTTGTTTGGATGTAAAAAAAAAGAAATTAAAGAAAAGAAGGATAAGGTTAACCCATTCATCTTCAAGTATGAAGCTCCTTTTTTCTGTAAAACATTTCCTTTATATGCGCTTACTTTACTGTGATGTATGTCAGGATTATTTATGTATTTTAATGTAACCTTTGACAAAAAAAGACAAAAAAAGTACAACAAATAAAAAGGAAATTATAGTAACCATCACGTTACTTTTTGAGCAAACCCCAAAGAAAATATCTTTATTAAAAATAAAGAACTTCCAAGAAGATTGCATCACTTTTTCAGGTTTCTCAATCATATATCTACGATTATAAATAACAACAATATATATATCAAAAAGTTATCACTGTACATTTTTAGCTTTATAGTAAAAGCAATTATTGTCTTGGTAGGTTATCAACAGTGTTATACGTTTATTAAAAGTGATATCATATTATAATGTTTATCTGAGTGTAGGCATTCTCCATTAATTATCATGTGAAATGACGATGCCGAGAAATTCTAATATATTATTCATAAAATAAAATAGTGTCCCTGTATTTAGACCAATGCTTTAGAACAAATGAACGTATAAACTAGATTATCATTTCAAGACAATTCTAATACGTTTGTTACAGTAATTTTCTTTTGTCCTTTTTTTTTTACATACATTTCTATCTGAAAAGGTTCAGAGTTTCGTGTTTTACAAACTAACTGAATTGAGTGTTTCAAATCAAAGATGACAAGACAAGTAGTCCTTAAATAACTCAAAATTCCTGTTCATCGGGATACTGTCATCACACGGTACTGGTGCGAATAAGTACTGGACCTTTATATCACTGACTATGGATAGAAAAGATTGTATAGAAATGAAAAGAGGAATATCATTTCCATTTGTTAAAGGTAAATCGTGGTACAATGTGCCTATTTTTTTTTACTAATTGTTATATATTTTACCAATGACATTGTATCTAATTCAGACATTTTTATTATGCCTATATTGCTCGCTTCAAGCAAATCCAATTTTTAAATATAAGAGTAAATCATTCTTTTAATTTTTCGTTGCTGAAATGCATCGAACCAATTAGTATATAACTCCTGTCCTCTTGATTGATACTACATTCATCTCTATTAAATGCTACTATAGAAAAGTGACTATTGGTCAATTAAAAACAGTAGGGGAGGATAGCAAAACCAATTACCAATAAACTACATTTTTAAACCTATTTTTAATTTTGAAAAGAAAGTTATCATATTAGTCGATTCTAAAAACGATAAAGTAATTAATTTAAAACGTATTTATAAAACACAGCTAAAAGAATCTATAAAAAATTAGAAAATATTACAAGATTCTAATAGTATTTTCCTTTTTAAAAAGAAAATTAGTGCTTACCATGTATGTAGGCTATGATGGACAATATTACGTAAGAATAAACAAAAACCCTTAAATATTAGCCAATTAAAATCATTTGGTGCGCTTAGTAAATATTATACATACTACATGTTGTTTTTGACCAATATCAACTGATCCGGTCTTAGCTCAGTGGTAGAGCGGGAGACTGTAGTGAACACTGTCATCTCTAGGTCACTAGTTCAAATCTGGTAGACCGGATATCTTTTGCTTTTTATACTCTTGTAATACGTTTCTGTCAACAACAGATGTATTGCTATTTTTCTTCAATGGTTTTTTTACTTGGTTTTGAAGGTTTATAATGATATATTAAAAATCCAGAATATGATTCTCTTTTTTATTTGTTTTCTTATATATGTACTGTCTTTTTCAAAGTAGAGCATCATGTATACTTGTATATATTTTTTTATCATACCTTACAGGACGATGTTAGAGTGTATTATAGAACAAATAAAAATACAATGATCTCATAAATAAATCTTGAAATGATATACGTCGAACGCATTTACCGCTGGGTTTTAAAAAAGCAAAATAAAAAAATAAAAAAAAAAGAAGAGAAAACTTGCCCCTTCATTTTCTTTTGATCTTTACCAAACACTGACAACAATGGTCAAAGTAGGGAAAAAAAGAGTGTTTGTCATAATTAATATGGCTGAAGAGGAAGAGTCTGCATGTAAAAATGAGCCTGAAAACGCGAAAGCCAAAAAGAATGTCATTACAAAAACGAAATGCAGAGTCATCAAGACAATTGAAGAGCCACCTAAAACCAAGAGACAAGTGAAAAAGAATAGCAGCAGTTCATTGAAAGATCCACCAACGTATTCAGAAATATCCAGAGCAAAACGGATTTCACAAGAGCAAATCAACCAGCTTATTGGCTATATTGTCGATGATGGGATGACTATCACAGCAGCCTCGGCAAAGGCAAACATGGGACTCACGGCTGGCTCATCATACTATAGACGATACATGAATGACCCCAATGGCAACATTCCCATTGCTTACAGTTCCTCTAAGCCCCCCAAAACATGCACCACAAGTCAAATCACGCAGCTTATTCATTACATTGAACATGACCATTTGAGCATCACAAAAGCAGCCGAAAAGGCCGCCATGGGGGTCAGCACTGGGTCGAGGTACTATAATAAATACATTACTGACCCCAATCGCACCATCCCCATTCCACGAGAGAAAACAGCGCCCGTCAGCCTTTGTACAAAAGACCAAGTGAAGCGACTTATCCATCACATTAAACATGACAACATGACGCTCACGGCCGCTTCGGCCAAGGTGAAAATGTCATCCAGCACGGGCCGAAAATACTATCATAAATACCTGCTTGACCCAAATCATAGAATACCGTGCCCAAGGAACAGATCTTCCCCTCTGCCCATGTGCACACAGGCCCAAATAAACCAACTCATCCACCATGTTGTTTATGACAAAATGTCCATCCCAGAGGCTGCCTTCAAGACAAACATCACGGAAAAGAAGGCGCGCGATTATTATAAAAGATACTCACAAGACCCCAACCATGCCATACCCAAGCCATTGCAGCGATTATTGCAGTCGCATCTCCAAGCAAAGGTCGAGAAGCTTGTTGGCTACATTGTCAATGACAACATGTCTATAAGGGACGCTTCTCTCAAGGCAGACATGGCTGAAACTACCGCCCGAAAACATTACCGTATCTATCGTGAAATGCCTTCGCGTTAAGATTATATATACATAGACTTTTGCTAATTCATCCAGTAATAATAATAATTCATACCACCTTAATAAACCAAAGCATAGCATTTTCCATGGGTTTTATTAGAAGAAAAAAAAAGTAGACTTTCTCTTAATAAAATACAGAGCGCACCTCATTTTGATATATACTATCTCATCACAAAATATTGTCGGGAAAATCTTGAAAGTTGGCAGAATGCTGATGGGTAGTAGCATTGTGAACTCGATTGTTTTTTGGATGATGGCTGATGGCTTTGTCACCGCCTTCTGGATGGTTGGCATCATTTTCACTGTCTTCCGAATCATAATTGATGTCGTTTTCGCTGTCTTCTGAGTCGTAGTTGATGTCATTTTCACCACCTTCCGAGTCGGTATCGTCATTGCTTTTTGATTCTTTTTTCGATTCAGTCCATTTTTCTTGCAGTCGTTCAATTTCTTTATATTTTTGTAATTGCTCTCTTTCAATCATATCAAGTCTATTCTTCAAGGCACGTTGACTGTCTTGATAGTTCTTGTCATTGTCAATATCATTCACTGCATTCAGCCCATCGTCGGTCAAGATAATAAGACGTTTTTCAGTGGTGATCTGTGTGGAGAAAGAGTGTCCTTGTTTGGCCTTTGTACTGCTATCATTGGTGCTTCTATCGCTTTGCTCTAATAATAATAATAAAAAAAAGAGGGTTACTATGCGTATTTTGGGTAATGAGTTTACAAATAATGAATACCTATTTGTTCTGGCTTGGCATAGTATCCCATTTTGTTCAGCTGTTGTACCTTTTTTAATGCCATTCCGACCTTTTTATTAGCAGATATTTGATACCAATCAATGGCCTTTTGTAGATTGTTTAGTTCATCTTGATAGATTTGGCCCAAATTATATGCAGCAAATATTTACTGTTGGTGGTGTGCCTTTGTATACCAGTCAATGGCAGCAGGTACATTTTTTGTAGTCCCGTATCCATTTAGGTGGAGACCACCAATGGCGAAAGCAGCAAGTGTGTTTCCATTTTCGGCTGCCTTGATGTACCAGCTCATTGCCTGTTTAAAATCCTGAGATACATTTGAACCAGCTTGGGATATACGCGGACCATTTTGATATATCGAGCCAATGATATATTGAGCATCACCATCGCCCTTGGAAGCTGCCATTTTGTACCATTTTAGTGCTTGCTGATTATCTCTGGGCACACCTTGTCCGGATTGGTATATCTCTCCAAGGCTGAATTGTGCTCGGGCATGGTCTTTGAGGGCCGATTTAGAAAGCCACAAAACTGCTTTGGGAAACCACATTTTTTTGTAGTACCATTCGCCAATATTAAAAAGCGTCTCTGCATCATTGTCTCGCGCTTTTTGAACGTCTTGATCTGTTACCACAATTCCGTCCTCTTTTATTATATATATATATATATATATTTAAATAAATAATGCAAATCTTGAGTTTTGACATGCATCATAATGGTACCTACTTTTTAAGGATAAAAACAATTCCTCCTCACCAAGTTGGCTATTGTCATCTTTTTAAACATATTAAACATCTATTCATCATATATATATAGACATATAACACAACACTACTTTTTAGTTGATCATCAACATAAAATCCTCTTTCTTTTAATCTTTCAGCTGCCATCTTTCCTTCTTTTATATTGTTATCAGCAGCCATTTGGTACCAATGGATGGCTTTTTGTAGATCCTTTACTTGATGATCAGTTTCATATATCAAACCCAAACTACACATGGTCTTTAGGTTTCCATGCTTGGCTGCCCTTGTATACCACTTGATAGCAGTGCCAATGTCATAGGTAATGCCTAATCCTTTGTGGTATACATGTGCAATAAGATTCATAGCAGCTTGATCTCCATTTTCTGCGGCCTTTGTGTACCATTCAACACCCTGCTTTGCATCTTTGGAAACGCCTGAGCCATAATAATACATATCTCCAAGCTTATGCTGTGCCGGGCAGTAGCCACCAAGTGCCGACTTGAGAAGCCATTTATGTGCCTTTGAGTAGTCCTCCTTATCATAGTAAGTTATCCCTATTTTGTAAAGCGTCTCTTTATCGTTTTCTTTGGCTTTTTGAATCTCGACCATTGTCAAGTCGATCCCGTCCTCTTTTTATTTAGATCACAATCAGGCGAATGAGATTAACAATCGAGTAGGTTAGGTTTGAGATGTCGACTGAAGCAAAGAGAGAATAAACTTACTGCCTAAAGCTAAACGTAATTTTTCGTCTTTCTTCTTTTCAACTAGTTTAAACATTCGTTGGTTTTTTGCTATAGCTATGTATGAGAAAAGAAAGCAATCGAGTAGCACCAAAATGTTTTTAGTGCCTTTATTTCGTATTTTACTATTATGGTCTCATGTAAGACCAAGGCAAAATGATGATGTAAATGATATAATATTTGATCCATCATTCATGCTTTTCATTTCATCAGCTTGCACTCTAATTTCAAACTGAGAAATCCAGTTATTTCCCAACAATAAATGACTCGAGTTGAACACAAAATATCACTTTTTGTGTTTGTTAATCATTGGACATTCTGTATATATAATATTGAAAAATATATAAAAAAAGTACCACCCTTTTCTCTTTCTTTTGTTTGTTTGTTTACTTTTTATTAATCTTGATAATTAATTATTATAAAAATAATTAATAATAACAATACGAAAAAATAAATTGATGCGTTTAATACACTCTTTATTTTTTACTGCTTTAGTCACTTTTGATTCGACCTTAGTATTAGCCTCTCCTGATATAAATACCCATTGTCTAAGGCGTCAAGACGACCTCTTTTTGAAATGTCCTGTTCCAACACCAGATGACTTTTCAGGTGCGCTGTTTCCTCCAGTCATGAGCGTGTTGCACCAAAAAGACCAGCAAACACGAGACAAACAGCAATCTACACTAAAAGCCTCAGAAGTAACCACAATAGCAAAAGCAACCAATAGAAAAGACCACCAAGAACCAACGCAGCATAGAAAGCCGCTGGTCTCGTTTGAAGAATGGCAAAAAAAGCAGGTGCTTGTTCACGAAAGCGACTATAGTAGACACAATAAACGTAAAGCCAATGCAGGCTCATCCAATGGCCGTCGACAGCAAATGGTGGATAGTATCGATGGCGGCTTTTCTGATGATTTCGGGTCCATGTTTGAAGGCTCCAATGCGGCCATGGAGATGCCCAACATTCAAGATGCGATTATTGAGCCGACGCCCAACAAAGGCAAGTCGGGAGGACCTGGCGACAAAAAGGTTGGGGACGTACGCAACAAGTCGCTAAAGGAGCGGTTCAACTATGCGTCCACCGACTGCGCTGCAACGGTTCGAAAAGCCAATAAAGAAGCCAAGGGAGCCAACGCCATCTTGTACGAGTCAAAGGACCAATATTTACTCAACAAGTGTTCAGCTGATAACAAGTTTGTGATTATCAACCTTTGTGAACCTATCCGAATCGATACCATTGTCATGGCCAACTATGAATTCTTTTCAAGCACGTTTAAGGACTTTAGGATCTATGTTGCCGATCGATATCCGTCAAAGGATTGGCAATTGCTGGGTCAATGGCAGGCACGGAATACAAGGGATCTTCAGGTAAAGAAAAGAAAAGGAGGGAAATATAAAGACGAGGTTTTCTTAACAATTCTACAAGGTCTTTAAAGTGGAGGACAAGAGTGGATGGCCCGAGTATATCAAGATCGAGTTTTTGTCCCATTATGGCCGGGAATACTATTGTCCATTGAGTTTAGTGAGAGCATATGGCATGTCAATGATGGAGTATTACAATCGAGTGGAGCGTCAGGGCTTATCCGACGATGACGATGACGATGCATTAGAGGACGAGCATTTATGGCCAGCAGATGTCCGTGAGCAAATCATACAGCCCCAGTTTGACACTACAAATACGTCAGAGTCCATTCCTACTGCACGCCAATCACACAATGATGATGATGATGATGATGCGGATGGGGAGGAGGAGGATGGCCGCCTGGAAGATGTGCTGATTCCGCCAGTTGTGCCCGACTTGGCTAGCCAAAGCAGTATACTTGTTGATACATCAGACAGTGTTGAAGACAAGCATGATGAAAAGATGATCGGTTCCTCTCCCGAGACAGATGACGATAACATGATGGTAAATAATGAAAAACAAACAAACATTGCAACAAAGGATGAGCAGCATACAACATCTATTGTAACAAAGAACGAACAGCATTCATCAACATCATCATCATCATCATCATCATCCACGCAGCCTTTGAAAGAATCTCCCATCTCACCGTCATTACCGTCGTCGTCGTTCATGCCTTCAAAAGAAGACTCAGCAGCTCCACCACCAGAGTCATCGCAATATTCAGATCATTCAGAGGATACATCATCAACTCAAGAATCAGTACCATCTCAATCTAGTGACCCCATTGCCTCCTATTCCTCCCCACCGCCTTCCTTTGCGTCTTCATCTATGGAAGCGGTAGCTAGTGATGATGATGATGGTGTTTCAACCACTTTTTTGGCGCCATCAGAGGGTTCATCTTCTTTAGATACAATGGCAAACAAAGAGACTACCTCGGCAGATGCATCTTTATCCTCTGAAAAGCCAGCACAAGCATCAACAACAGCGAGCACTACCAGCACAACGACAATGGAGGAAGTGCGTCAGCAAGCCTCCAAGATTGTAGTTCCCAAAGAAAAGAGCACAACGCAGGAGTCAATCTACAAGACAATCATGAAGAGGCTAAACACACTCGAGGTCAACGCCACCCTATCACAAAGATACCTTGATGATCAGCATAAAATGCTGAATGATGTGCTTATTGATATGGAAAAGAGAAATCAAGAGCAGTTGATGATGCTCATTGGCCATTTGAATGAAGCTGCCAGCCATAAGATTGATAGCATGGTAAATGAAAAAAAGAAGCTCTTAGAAAAGGCTGTTACTTATGTACTTTGGTAATGTAGAAACGACGTTATGAGACATGGTACGATGATTTAAAGGACCAAACTGATAATGATATGAGGGAAATGACTGCAAAGATTAGTATATTGGCAGACCAGGTAAAGTAAATCGATATAAATATAAATATCAATGTATTCACCCCTTTTCTTTTCTTTATTACATCAAGTTATCCTTTGAAAGAAGAATATCACTAACACAACTCGTCATCATGATTACACTCTTTGTATTTATGGCTCTTTCCAGAGGCACCTTCAGTACACTCTCACCTGTCATGGCCGCCCGAGAAGAGGATCGTAAAAAGCGTCAATCAGCCAACCAAGCAGCGGCTCTTCTCAGCACCATAAGCCATTCGCTCAAGCCCAAAAAAGCACCCAATGTGCCACCCATCATTACAAAACCAGAAAACCCGCGAAGACACAGTGATGACCCTTATTTTACCATGAATATACAGGAACAGCGACCAAGAGCGGTTTCTACCTCGGTAGAGAAACATGAGGGTCTCTGCATTGATCTTGAGCCTGAATTACTGTCGCATAAATTAAACAATGTGTTGAAGCAACAGACAAACGAACAGCGTGTGCCTGCCGCCTCTAATGAGCCCGTTTTAGTGTCTGAAGAAGAAGAAGAAGAAGAAGAAGAAGAGGCCAAAGAGGAAGAGAATGAATCATAGAAAAGTAGAATTATCATCACATCAACGTATTTGCACAATAATAATAATAATAACAATAATAGTAATAAAAGTGTAAACCATATCATACAATTGATGCGTTGTTGGGTCACATGTGACTTGATTTTCACTTTTGGGTTGGGTTCAACATCCAAAATGCAGACATTTGTGTAGGTTCTGCAGTGAGCTTTCCCCCAAAAAAATTTGTATAATCAATAAACATGAGCTTACTAGGCATAGCAAACTACTCTGACGATGACTCTTCTTCTGACGAGGCACCAGGTAAGTGTTTATTCTTAGTATCATTATTAGCTGTACTGATCAATCTGCTCACGCTTGCTTTAGTCATTCTCAATCTTCATAAAACGAGCAATCAAAAGGTTTGTTTTCATCATTTACTCCATCATGTACATACTCATGTATTAATAAATATAGATTAGTAAACCCTCACCGGTGTCTATTAAAAAGAAGGTACTTCCGCCACAAGAGGAAACAGCAGTTCACCAAACAAAAAAACAGACCGACGAACGACAAGAAGCACCAAAACAGAGCACCACATCCGATCGAACGTTACGCTTGATGCAAGTGCTTACACCCAAGCCAATAAAAGACGTCAAGAACTGGGGAATCCCAGAGGAGCCAGCAACACCTTGCGATCCTGACAGAGCAGTAAGTGTTGTTATAATAATAATAATAAAAAAACACGCGCGCGTTATATAAACACACACACACACACAAAATAGGAACAAATTGCACATTTCCTCTCACTAAGACGCTCCGGGCAGCGGCTGAACGACCACCTCTCACGCAACAAATCATTTCGCAACCCACGCATTTACACCAAGCTTGTAGAGTTTACAGAGGTCGATGAGTTTGGCAGCAATTTTGATAAAGACGATTTTGATCCTTATGCTTTCCCAAAGGAATTGTATATCGATGGTATTTTAGACACCCAAAAGAGAATAGCCGAGGACAAGGTCGCAAGTCAGCAGAATAGAAGTTCGGTGCAGTTTATATCAAGCAATTTGACGCAGCAGCAGTCATCGGCCATGGAAAAGGCCATGGCGACGGCCGCAAAAGTGGCAAGCCGCATAGCAAAGCCTCCTGTTCCTTCGCCGACTGGTAAAAGAAGAAGAGATGACGAGGAAGATGTGTATAAAAAAAGAAACCATTAGCACAATAAATAAATAAATAAATAAATTGCTGCTTTTTGTTTATCATTAAAAATAGGGAGATGTTATAAAATCGCATGTTTTTTTGTTTTTTTAGAAAACATCATAAAAAGCAGAATGATGATCCTTTCGGTTAATTTCTCTCAAGTCAATAGTTTTGTTTATCTATTTTTTTGCAAGCAGAATAACCGGTTTTTTTTTTATTGTTATTTCAGTTTAGAATATAGATATTTTTCTATTTTTTTTTTTTGGGGGGAGGGCTTCAAAGGAAAAGGTCTATATTTTGTTAGCCAAAGCTCATTTGATTGAATTTAGTGCTGTGAACCTTTTTTTCTGGGATATTATTCAATGTGCCTTATAAAAATGGCTACTTTTTGAAAGGTCTGTGTACCTAAAAGATAGACATAACAGACAATGGCAGTTCTCATAAAGGGGTTTTATTTGCGTTGTATACCCTGGAGGTACTTTCCCATTATCAATAACTGGCATAAACGAAAAGAGCGTGGTTGAATTGACTTAGTCATCGAAAAAAAAATACGTTCCTATTCATACAACCATTATTATACAGCATAATAAGCAAATAGAGTCGAATTTATATAAGCTTTTTGGCTCGGAATGAGCATAGAAAGATAAAAAAGGAGATTCCAAAAAGAAACAAGGAGAAACCATCCCATTTGAAAAGAAAAAAATTCACGTGAAAAAGACTTGTTCTCAAAGTTTACTCTCGGTTAAAACTGCATGAGCATGTTTTTTTTTTCGTCTATTATCAGTTGCCACAACCAAATCACCTTTGAAAGTTGGATAACTAATCACAGAGAAATTCCCACAGTTATACAAATACTACGACACCGCCCACCTGGATTGAAAACAGGGCAGGAAAAAACTATATTATTAAAAAAAATTGTTTCATGTCTTCGAAAATGTGAGTAGTATATGAACATAAGTGAATATTATTTTTAGTAAAAGTTAAAAAAATTGTGGAAAACGTAAATCATATAAGCTTCGTATAACGAGGTATAGAACTGCATAGTGACATATTGGTATAGAATAACATAATCGATACAAAACATAATTAATAAAATAGAGGGTAATGTCTTTGTGATATATATATATATATGTAGAAGAAAATGATACATAATGATGGTTTTGTTTTTGTTTATGTGGTGTCATATTTATATTTTTTTTAAATGTATTTGCCCTGTTAATGTTCTCTTTCTTTATGTTTTTTTAAGTTATCTTTACGGGTATATCGCTTTCCACATTGGCAAACAAACCTCTTTCCAAGATGTTTGCTACCGTAATGACGCTGCATATCGCTGGGTCTATCAAATCGTTGGGAACAGGAACGACATTTGAACCTCTTGATACGATCTCTAAAATGAGTGAGTATATGCGAACGTAGATTGTAGAGTCTGCTTGATGTACGTCTACAGAAAGGACAACTCTCTGTATCAGATGATGAACAAGAGGATGAGAGAGGCGAGCCAGTATCACCCAAAGTACTATCAATTACACTGGACAGACTGTTTTCATCTTTACTTTCTACTTCAATCGTGTGGTTAAAAGAAGAGTACACAATAGCTTTATCCTCAGCCTCTTCAATGTTGGAGCTATTTATATAGCGTTCTTGCATAACAGAATCGCGCAATGAATCATGATTTTCGTTTCTGCTGCTCCCGGTGGGTACTGAAGTCTCACTAGTCAAGCTGGTCATTTCTGGTCCGTTCATATGTAATAGTCCATGGTTCACATCGAAAGGTAAAACTGAAAAGAGATCCAACAGGCAGACTTCCCCGTGTGATTGGCCTGTTTCTACATGGAGCTGTGGTGGAACACCGTTGTAACTAGTTAAACCACCTTCAAAGCTTCTATTCAATATAGTACAAGATCTTTGAGAAGTATCTGGTAAGCATAGCTGGGTGTAGGAACAGCTCGGTTGTTCAAGCCGCTCAGCAAAAAGGGAGGCGGGGTCTTGGATTTCTAGAAAGTCGTATGCCCACAGAAAAAGATCAAGAGGATCTTCTTCCGATAAGATATATCCTATGGAATCATCGAAAGAAGTATGGTTTTGCATTTTGTAAGTAACAATAAAAATAATATAAAGGTTTGCTGAGAGAAAGAAGATATCACGATAAATTTATGCTTATTTAAATAGCTATTGGGCCAGTGCAGAAGTTTCCCCTTGATTCTTTACCCCTAGCTTTTTTTTTTTATTTTTTGCCACCTTATTTGTACATGCAGCCATGTAAATCTCTCGTAGGCATCAGTTTCTATCGCTGCTATGGATGAGGATATCTGTATGTATAAATTATATAGCTTCAAATGTCAAAAATAGAAAATATTGTGTATAATTTTATGTTTTCCTCCATCAACTAATAAAAATCTATTCATCTAGTCTAAAATCTAAAATTAAAATATAAAGCGTTATTATTCGATTTTCAAATAAAATCCTTATTTGGAAATTATAATTCCGTTGTATAAAAAGTCTCTGATGTTTTCTTTTCCCCTTAATTCATGTTCAGTCCTTTTACGCCATATTTTTGATTTGTACTACCAATAATACTAAAATTATAGAAAGTTCTCTCATGTTCGAACAGTGATATAGATTCTACAAGAAAAAAAAACGATCATTACATCAGTTAAAAACTCTAAAAATGGAAATCTTGTCAATCAAAAATAAATAAATCATCGGAAAAATGAACTGAGTCCAAAGTGGCCTCATGGGGACCTTCGTTGAATGCTTTCTATTTTTTGTGCCTTCATGGTAGAATTGCTGACCTCTTATAAATCTCAGCAAAGTTTATTGGAGATCATATTCATCGTTTGAGGCTGGATGAAGGCTATTAAGGAATAAATGCCATGTTTTTACGATAGTCGCACTTACAACTGTCCAACTTGATCATTGTCCAATAATTGCCTTTTATAGTGATGGGAAAGGATATTACTAGGCAAATTGGCATCAAATTTTTTTATCGTAGATATTAATATCAATATTTGTGAAATGCTTCAATGCGATATTTTTAAAGGTGTATTCTGGTCATTACCTTGTTAGTGTAGCAATAGTAACGAAGATACACTTGAACCCAGTCACCAAATCGACATGTTATTCGTTCGTTATCCAAACGCGAACTTAGAAGCTTAGATGTGTGTATATCACCTTTATTATTGATATAGGCAATTGCACCATACTTGTTTACAGGTATTTTTTTTTTGAATTTTTGTTCTACAGGTTTAGTAAAGGTAAATCCATAAAAAAGGATCGACAGTAAAAAAGGTCATTTTTGGTCTACCGCCAATAAGATGGCACATAATAGTTTTATCAGCTTGGTGTCTCGAATAAAATGTTAATCCGCTACAGTTGGACCCCGATATCGGAATAGTGCGTTATGGACCAAAAAATATTCCATATTCGAGCTTCGAAATGCTTTGAATGTACTTCATTGGGTAATTGTTATGTTTTACCGAAAAGGCAATGGCAAAACGACTACGAGAAGTATTCCGATTTCGAGGTTATTCCATGAAATAGTATTACGATATCGGGGTCCAACTGTATATAGATATGTTTATCTTAATTTAATGTATAAGACCTATTTCAATTAGCTCTTCTGTTGCTGAAAAAGGCATTTACCGCGATTTTTCTGAATTTTATAAATGGTTTTTAAGCGCGTTACAAAAAACTTGCAGAAATGCAAAAACTTTTCCTATTTTGGTCATACCCGAGCAGTAACTGCCTTTCATTTACTAAATGATAAGTACAATCCTATGGATCAGCATGAGTATTCCTTATCCTGCACTAATGAATACAAGGAGAAAAGTAGAAATGACGAAATATTATGCTTTTATTCTCCATCTCCTTTGATTTATCTTATTATACCACGCTCTGTTAATTGTATGCATTTGAATTTGGCCATCATATTATAAAGTAGTATCCTTTGATTTGCATGATTGCAATGCAATTAGTTGAGTGAGCAAGCAGCTGATTGGCCCACATTAAATGTCGGGCCACTTCTATTTCCTGGCGTATTTTTTTTTCTTATATTTTTTTTTGACACGAAAATTAAAACGTATCTTTTTCGCCGTTAATTCAATAGCGATTTGTATCAAAATTGTTATCACTTACTATGTTTACTCAAGGAATGCAAAAACAATACTCGCCCTTTGGTACTAATGCCTTAAATGAAAAGAACAAAAAAAGGAAAATAAAGAAAAATGGTATTGCTTAACGCCAAAAGAAAGTGATAAGTTTTTCGAAGTGACAATTTATCGAAGAACCGCTGTATTTTTTAAAACCATCATCAATGGTGATTAAGGAACCCATGTAGAGGGTACCTCACAAATGATTAATAAAAGTTCACCCAATATGAGTGCTACCATTTCACCAGCTCCTCTCCCAGCAGAGCCCATTACCAGCTCCCATACCCCCAGTGGTGACTGGTAGAAAAAGGATCCTTGAGGAGATAAAATAAGAAGATGATATGGAGATTGAGGCTCCAGATTAAGAGGAACGACCTATGAATAGCAGGATATCTAGAAACATTCTATACTATTAGATGATTTTACTATTATCTATAGTTACGCTGTCATCATTACATATTGATGGAATGTAATTCACTTCCTCCTCTATTAAAATTATTTGAGATGATACTTTTATTGGCAGGTGCTATATGTTTTCACAAAATGTCTTAACCCGGATCGACCACT
>VCJM01000245.1:663-10846 GCA_024139495.1 Backusella sp. ASU-2019c | reverse complement strand
TTTTATTTAATACTTTATTTTCCTTTTTTTTTTTGAACTACATATGTTTTGGTATAAGAAAGAATATACATTTTTTTTTTAACCTGTAAACGAAAAGTTTGTTCTCGGTCGACCAATTCTAGTTGATTTTGATGATGATGATGCCGCTGCTTTTTTGTTAGACTCATCTTCTAAGTTGACTGTATCTTCACCAGCACTGAATAAGCGATCCACATTGGATGGGCTTAGAGCAGGAGTGGATTCTTTTGAATTTTGATCTTGAAGCGCTTGCTTTCTCGATCGCTTTGCAGGACGTGCTGCTTTCTTTTGCTCCTCCTCTTCTGCCTTTCGTTTTAATTGCATTTGAAGCTTATCATCCAATTCTACATAATAAAAAAAAAATGAGTTTTATAATTCATATCATCTTTTTATCCCTTTTTTTCTTACCCTCGTCGTCCAAAAGTAGAGATACAATCTCTCTTGGTTTGAAATCAACCTGTCTAAATTCGCCACCAGAAATAACAACCTTTTGGATTTCATCCTTTTGCTTGGCACGTTGTAAGATTCTTTCTTCGATAGTACCCTTTGTGATTAAACGATAAACAGTGACCTGCTTTGTCTGACCAAGACGATGTGCACGATCCATAGCCTGCTGATCAACCGTAGGGTTCCAATCAGAATCGTAAAAGATGACCGTGTCGGCAGCGGTCAAGTTGATACCAAGACCACCCGCACGTGTACTCAACAAGAAGATGAAAATCTCTGGTCGAGTCTGCCAATCCTGTACCATGTCACGACGATCCGATATCTTTGAGGATCCATCAAGGCGGAGATATTTGTATTGCTTGTATGCAATGTACTCTTCAAACAAATCAATCATGCGTGTCATCTGGAAATAAACAAGACAACGGTGGCCTTCCGTCTTTAATCTTTCTAAAAGCTTATCGAGTGCTGCTAATTTGCCGGAATCCAAAATCAGATCCTTCATTGCTGTGAAAAAAAAAAATGAATATACATCGTTCTCTAATTGTTTATAGCAAACTTACATGGTACTCTCATCCATGAGAATCCATAACCATTAGCAGGTACAGTCATAATACCATCTTGTGCCGAGTTGCGTACCACAACTCCAAGATTAGACGCCTCTTCGGGTTCTGTGCGACTTATGTACTGGGGTGTACCAAAGAAGCAAGATCGGATATCCTTGTTAAACATCACTTCTTGCTGCTCACGTATAAATGATACATCATCACAGATCATTTCAATTGGTACTGCGTTTGCCTATATTCAGAATGGTTAAATACCTTTTTTTTTTTCATAACGAGATAAAACTTACTGGAGGTAGATAGCACTGTCCATACAAATGTGCATCATAAACCATATTATCAGATAAATTAGTGAGTTCCTCCATTGCAGACCCATGGGTGATGGTAAAAGGAGAAGTAGGTCTATCAGGTAGAGCCCAAGTCTCGCTCTGTGTATAATTCAATAATGCATGCTGTGCTCGCTTCACCAAAGCTGCGATCCATCTATGAACAAGGTTTGCCTTGAACAAATAACTGGCTTCATGACTTGATGTTTGACAAAACTGGAGGAATGAAAAGCTACCACCACTATTTTCGTGTATATACTGATCGTTCCAAATATTCAACTCATTGTTGACATATCTCAATTCAAATCCACGACGGCTATGGGGACCAACCTGCTTCAAGATACCGCCATTGCGATAAAGCTTCTTTGGAATCTGAAACTTGATGGGATTACGAGATGAGTAAGGACAGTATAAGAGAGCCTCCTTTGAAAGTGAGCCAGATTGGCTAAATTCGCAAAATGAAAGAGGTGACTCGACATCCGCACGTTCAAACAACTCTGGATGGTTACACACTTTACGGAATTGCATGACCAAGTTCATCAAACTGTCCATATTTTCTAAATCACTAAGGGAGGTTGCCTTTTCCAACAATTCTGAAATGGAAATCTTTTCTTTAAGTCCACGGTAGAATGCTTTTTGTCGGGCTGTCAAGTCACAGTAAATCTCTACTTCGATCTATTTATAAAACATGAATAAATACCCTTGCTGTTACATGTCTTGTTTACTTGCTTACCTTTTCACCTAACTCGTGCTGAACATTACGCTTAATACGACGCAACATGAATGGCTTTAAAATCATGTGCAAACGTCTAAGCTGATGTTCGTTTAATGAACCTCGATTCTCGGCATGACTTTCAATATCTTTGGAAAACCATTCACTAAACTCTTCATGCGAATCAAAGAGAGTAGGCATGATAAAGTGAAGTAAAGCCCATAATTCTAAAAACAACAAAAAGTGAGAAAAGTGTGGGCTATTTTTACAACGAGATTATCCATCTACTTTACCTTGCATACTGTTTTGAATAGGTGTACCTGTCAATAGTAATCGATTACGACAATGGAATCCAAGTAACTGCTTCCAACGAGCACTAGATGAACTCTTAATGGCCTGAGCCTCATCCAAGACCATATACTGCCATTTGACACGTTGGAAATAGCTGACATCTGTCAACACCAACTGATAACTTGTAATAACAATATGGAAAGGAGCATCCTTTCCGTAGAGCTGCTTTCTGTTCCAGAATTGACGTAAAATTTTACGTTCCTTTGGGTTACCCCAATAGGGAAGTGCTCGGAATTGTGGAACGAATTTGGTAAACTCTTGCTGCCAATTATGAAGGGTAGAAGCAGGGGCAATCACCAGGAAGGGTCCCCAAATATTGTGGACTTCGGCTAAATAGGCTAATAATGAAATCGATTGTACGGTCTAATCATATAAAAGATAAGTAAAAAATATATATAAACATGGCTTTATAGCAAAAGAGTCTTACCTTTCCTAGACCCATCTCATCTGCCAAAATACCATTGATACCTTGTTCATAAAGGTTGGCCAACCAATTAAGACCCTTCAACTGATAACTCTTCAACTGACACATCAACATGTTGGGTTGCTGTACTTCAGGTCCAGATCCCATACTCGAAGGTTCTTGGAAATTCATATCATCCACTATAAAATAAAATAAAAAAAAGTAGCGTTAATACGATGAAAACGTCTTTTATCAAAGGCAAAAGTACTTACAGGCCAATTGATTCAAGTTAGCATCTGGATTATCACCAGCAGCAATACGTCTCTCACGTGCTCCTTCATCAAACTGTCTCGTTTGTTCACGTTGCTTAGCCAATGCATTCTGAGCGCTCAAGCGAGCCTTTTCCTTTAGAACAGCCTCATCCTCTTCATCAAAGTCCACCTCGCCCAAATGCTGTACACCGGCACTAGCATCGAGCTCATCTGACTCTGCGACGGGTGCCAATGGCGTGGATAGGCCGGATGGCGCTGGTGCGGCAGTTTCGTCATCTTCGCTATTATCCTGTTTGATTTTACGACCGATAAAGTGACTGTACAGTTCGGTTTGGGTGATCAAGAAGTTAAGTTTACGTGCCTGTCGTTGAGCTTCTCTACGCTCTTCTTCTTGTTTCAAGCGATCCAATGCCTCCTTTTCGGCCTTCTTGCGAAGTTCACGCTCTTCCTTTTCATTCTTCTTCCAAAACAAGAGCATCTAGTAGAGAAAAGTGTCAATATTGCTATTTTTCATTAGAAAGAAATAATTTACCTCTTTCATTGCGCGTTTAGCTTTGTTTTGCTGTTCACGGTTAGCACGGCCACCATTGGTGATAGCGCGACGCACTTCCTTTTGACAATACTGAGCGACCTTTTTACAGTTACCTGAGCGGGTTGCTTGAACACGCGACAATATACGAGTCATCTATTTTTAAAAAAATAAATGAATAATTGATTTTCTTTTTTTTGATAGAAACACTTTACTCTAGGGATGTCTTTTCTGGCAATATTCAGCCAGACTCTTCTTCTTTCATCTTCCACTTTCTGTGCGGCCGCTTGCTTTTTGTTTTGTACAACGTTACCAGAAGAATATGTAGACATTGACGTGTGAAGACCTGCATGCTCTTCAGAGTCTGTAGAATCACCAACATCGCTCAATGCTCTTTGTCTCTTTTTACCAATACTCTTTCGTGGCATGCTTGTCCCATAACGCTTTTCATAGAGCCTCTCGATACGATCTCTAATTGGTGCATTTTTTCTCTAATAAACGACATATTTAATATAACAAAAAGAGAAACAATCAGTTTTTTTTTATAATTTTACCTCTTGTGATTTTTGATATTTCTCAATTGCACGTTTCTTTCTTTGATGTACATGAATCATAAATTGGATCATCTCTTCTCGATGTGTTGACAATACTTCGTCGTCGTCGTCATCGTTTTCATCGGAGAGATCAAGTTCTTCTCTAATGCGTTCAGCGAATGACTTGGTCTTTCTTGCAACAATCAATTCGCTACCATCAGAATCACTGTCGTCACTATCACGATGAAGTTGGTGGTGGTGTTGATAATGGTGTTCTTTGAATGATAATAATAATAATGATTAAAATACTTGTTATAATGATGAAATGAATGTATTACCATGGCTATTTCTATTTTCAACTATTTCTGTATTTAGGGTTTCTACTGCTGTTGTTGGTTGTGACTGTGGTGGTGGTGAAGACACTGCTACCTTGGGTGATTTTATTAATGGAATGTCTTCCGTGTCAGTATCTGAATCAGCCATATTGTACTTTTCTTCCTCTACTTCGACTTCAACGTCGTTGTTTAGTAAGCTTTGGATACCATTGCGATGTGCTGGTTCGAATAAGGGCTGTCTAGGCGAATAAATGGGTGCTTCTTCTTCTTCATTAGTATTGTTGTTGCTGTTATTTTCAGAAGACAAGAGCTGCGATATAGACATGATGGGTGAAATTGCAGTAGAAGAGCGATTTTGCTAAAAAACAATGTTTAATACTTTTGGGGCTTGAGCTGCATTTATTTCCCATCCATCTCACCTGCACAGGTGCTTGCACTGGGGCTGGTATAGGAGCTGGCATTTGCACGGGTGCTTCGTGTGACTATATATACACAGACGACATTTATAAGTATATACAATAACAATAATATATAAAAAACTAGACATACTTCAGAGTAGTTGCTGCGAATAGGGTCATAGGGAGCAGAATTTGAATGTTCAGCTTGTGGTGGTGGATATCCGTACTCTCTCACTACTTGTGGAGTAGGAGGAAGTGGCAGTGGTGGATATTGCTGCTGTTGTTGCTGCTGCTGCTGGTGATGGTGGTGCTGTGGAGGAAGGGATGGAGGTGGGTAAGGATGGGCACTCTGAATATGTATTTAGTATTTATATTATAATAACAAATATCAATACTCTATTATTTTACCTGCTGTTGCTTCCATGAAGATGAAGGGTAAGCATAATTATCATGGCGATTTGCATAATCCGGTGAAGAAGAGCGATAGTTTGTATTAGGATAAGGCAAAGAGCCGGGACGATATCTCTGATACTCTGAGCTTAACGGTGGCAATGCAACATCTTGCTGTTCGGGCTGTGCCTGATGATGCGGTGACCGATTATTTGTTTGATCAAACGACATTTTCCAATCACAAAAAAACCCAAATTGATATTTTAAAAAGTGGCTTTCCTATGTTTTAAAAATATTTTTTTGTCTTAAAGAGGAGGAAAAAGGAAAGGAAAAAATTTCAAAAGCTTACAATCGCGCCTATATTTTTTTATTATTATTTTTTTGTGTGGGTGCGTGCGTGTGTGTGTGTGTTTTAAAACTTGAAGTGCGAAGCTTCTTGAAAGCGTCACAAAGTGACTTGCGAAGTTTATAAAGTAAAAAATAAGAAAAAATAGAAAACAAAACCCCAAAGACCCTGTTAAGCAACAAGATAGGTTCGATCTAGATCATATCAAGTCGGCTCCTTATAGATCACTCAAAGAAACGCATTACTGGTCTTCTTTACATCGCATTCTTATCAACATAGAGCAAAATATGAGTTGACAATCTGATTGGCTGAAATTGATCTGAACAAATATATTTATATACTACTTTTGAACATCAGAACCAACCTTGAACTGTTTCTCCTGTTATCTTTATAACCCTTAAGCACTTTTTGATTCTCAATAGAATACATACTCGTGTATTATAAATAAGACAATAAAAGATTGGAAGAAATGACATTTCCATACAGAGGATAGCTGAACTAAAATCATTTTATGACATTCAGCACCTGTTATAACGCTAATAAATGCGTACTTGTGTGGCCCTCAATTGTTAGATTCCCTTCTTTGGTATACTTTTGGGAAAACAATGCTATTTTACAGGGAAATCGAGTCAATTCAAAGCTGATTATTTGGTCAATACGCACTCAGAATGTCATCAGCGACTTTAATCTATCATCGTATTTTGATCCAGAGTAATTATATTGATCATTTCCGAGAAAGTCTACTATTGTTTTATATGGTCGTATTTTTTGTATTTTTAGAAATAAAAGCACTTGATCCTTTCTTGGATATAAAATCATTCAATGTGAGCAAGAAAATGGCGCAAATATGATTATAGATCCAACTCGTATAAAACTAAGTAAATAAGTCAATCAATCACTAGAAAAACAAAAACTCGAAAATATTTTGTGTCGGTTTCCTTTTGTCTCCCTTTATGATAGTTCGTACAAACTCTACTTTTCAAGTTCCAAGTAATAAATATAAAAACTTTTAATACACAAATACAGTGCTTAGTATTTTCCAGGTCCGTTATTTTTTGGCTTCTTACAATGAATATCATATTGATATACCATTTGTACAAAATTTGTTCTTTGTACATAGACTTGATTGGATCGGATCCATTTATTTTGCTTTAATACAAAGTAATTTTTGGTTTTTGTCCCTCTTGGTTAGTTGTTGACATATCCACAATCACGTTTTTGGATAAACTAAACATCAATGATTATCAATATAGAGTAGAGCATATAAACTGTAAAATATAACTTACTATGCGAAATATCTTGATTTTTGATCTACGACCTGTCTTTGATCGTTTGCAGCTTGGAGCTGTTTTTTTCAGATAGAGATCACTTTGTCGAGAGAGAGAATCTCAAATTGATCTTCTTGGTGGCCAACACACACGCGTGTTTATGAAAAAATATCTATCAACCTTTGGCAGAGACAACCACAGTTAAAACAATATCGACGCACTGACACCCTTTTTCTCTAAAATCAAAAATAGCCAGCAAATTAAAAGATTCTACAACAATGAAATCATGAATCATACACCTGAAAATGAGGTTGACCGCTCTATACTCAACATTTATAAATACATCATCGACTCATATATCACAGCCTGCTCTGGACAATCGATCAATATCAAATACTGGTCCTATCTATTTGAGTCATACTTTGGGTATAAACAGGATGTGTTCTTACAATGGGGCGAGATCATGGCTGTAGATTGCAAGACTATGTTTTTGAACCTCAAACTGGATTTAAGGATAAGTGTTAATCTCTAAAAAAAGAGCACAACATGATTAGTGGCGAGCTTGCAAAGCCATCTTTGACAAAGGTGTCTACTTAATTGAACCTGTGAAATTATTTGCATACTCTCGTCGATATACAAATTTAGAGAATGGAGACATCCAAAAAAATTTTGAAAGCTATTCTATTATTGATTATCTAATTACAAATATCCAAGACTCCCATAGTGACTACAGCACTATCAAGTCGTTCTCAAAAAAGCATAAACTGTTTCTACCGGGACGTTTAAAAAATTGGAGTTATCAAAAGCACTCAGAAATCAAACTCAAGTTAATAAAATCATTATTCTAAACCATTCATATCCACTATGTATTCCAACAGAAATTTCAATGCTTTCTTCATATTGTGGAGAAGTATTCCGAGCTCAATCAATTGGATTAAAGTGTTAATGATATCAATGTTGTTGAGCGAAGGATAGGAGTGGTCGGCGAACCCAAAATAAATATTTGTTTGTGTTGCATTGCTTGTTTATATTTTTTGCTACCTCAACATTTCCCTCTTTCATCGAGTAATCAGCAAGAACTCCCCTATATACTTTTTTTACGACCTTTTTCATTCTATTTTTATAATCTTAATAAGAGTTAAAAAAAATATACACAAAGAAGATTAAGCTTTCTTCAATTGGTAAAAAAACTTCACCATCAGTAAGACTGCCCAGCTTGTGTTTACATTTTACATCTGAGTGTGATATTTAGAGCCCGCCAACAAATGAAAAGTTACTGATAGGCTATATACAAAATAAGACACAGGTTAAAACATACTTTACCATCATCTGGACCGTTTTGAACATCTTTATTGAGCAATAAATTGTTCTCAACTTGTGGTTTTTTCTTATTTAATTATCTCTATTTCTTTTCAAAAAAAATGAATCCTCATCGTTGGCTTCATAACCAATCAAGCTGAACCTCTCCTTGTTCTATACATCACTAAAATAAACTACTACTACGAATACCACTTTGCTCTTGCTCTATTCATTGACTATTTTTACTCAATAAATTAAAAGATTTTGAACCCTTGTTAATCCATTGGGTGCTTTGTGAAAAAAAATCTCGGCCCTACTGCAACTCATATGTTGATCACAGACATATGCCTCTTTTATTTTTCATTCCTTTTTTAACTTTTTGTATTTTTATTTTCATCTTTTCTTTTCTTTATTCTCTTTACTTCTCATTCTTACAAAAAATAACACCTAATATTTCCTTAACACTCTGAATATTCATCGAGCCTTTTGAGCATTCTATACAGGAAACATTTGTTAAAAAACTTTGTTATGGAATATGAACAGCTAAATAATAAGCTTAGTATAGGGGTATAATAGGTCTAGGCATCGACTCGGTATCAATCCAAAACCATACATGATTGAGGTCTATATCTTCTCGTTCCTAGCAACCTTATATATCATATATTTTCAAGCCTTCATTACACTTTTTTATTTTTCATCATGCTATTTCCCGAGCCTTATTTCTACTAAGCACAGCGAAACGAACCACGATACCTTTATTTATTAGAATATCCCTCAAACATAACTTGATCAGCACACATCTGAGTAGATGAGACAGTTCCATTGACCAATGTTTGGAACCAATTAAAGTGGAATAACCCTAATTTGGGATCATCCGTCGAATAGGTATCACAGACGTCGTGCCTTGAATGACGGTAACGGCAATACCAAGACGGCAGTTAGCCAATTGTGCTAGCAGGTTTTAGCCATGAAAAAACTTTCACCATTGCAGTATTTTATTGTATTTTAAAGATGATATTGAGATATTATGTGGTCACTGGTTTTTAGTAGAAATGAAAAAAAAAAAAAAGTAGATCAACGTTAATTAAAAAAAATAAAGTTTTTTGTGTTACATGTACACTTTAAATTTTTTTCAAACTCAATGATCTTCATAATTTTTACTTTAAAGTTTTAGACATTTTAAAGCAAAAAGACTCTTCACTATCAATGCAATATCAATGCAATAACATAATATGCTTATTAAAAGGATAAAAGCGATCCAGCATTGGTGAATTAGAATAGAATGGTTTGTTTTTTATACCTTCTCGGCAGTTTGTAATCGAAAATGGTAAATGAAATTTTTTGAATGAGCGCATAATTATGAATGGTGTATCGAATTCTTTTTTAGATATATTATTGTGGATATCATAGCTGACCAAGATAAACAAAATAGAAAAGAGAAAGAGAGACACACTTTTTTTTTATTGCTATTGTAGAACTGCTTTTATCATTCATCTCTTACAAAATGTTACACTTTTTGTTTTTCTTTTGTTGACGGGATGGCAAAAGCACAGCACGAATTGCTTCATCAAAGACGTTCTTTAAACCTGTTTGCGTTAAGGCTGAGCATTCCAAATATTTTACAGCACCGATGTCTATGACTGCCTGAAGACTTTGTTCAGATGAAACGGGTTCCATATGCTTTTGTTTAAGCTTATTAAGAGTTTCGGTGTCATCTCTTAAATCCATCTTGGTACCAACCAAGATAATCGGTGTGTTTGGTGCATGGTGACTGATTTCGGGATACCACTAAATGAGAAAAAATATATATAAATTGCAGTTCTATTTTTCTTAAATATGGTGTTACCTTTGTTTTAACATTTTCAAATGATGGTGGACTAATAATAGAAAAGCATACAATAAAAACATCTGTTTGAGGATAAGAAAGTGGTCGTAATCTATCATAGTCTTCTTGTCCGGCTGTATCCCATAAACCTAAATTGATTGGTTTTCCTTC